>JANHFS010007544.1:27243-40785 GCA_032467975.1 Trimeresurus albolabris
GGGCACCCAGGGCAGGAGGCAGGGGCGGTTTTGGGCACTTGGTATCTAAAAGGTTCGCCATCACTGACCTAAAGGCTCCCTTTATTTTCTGCACAACAAAAACCCAATATGTTTTTGAAAGCTTTACCTGTAGGTAATTTAAAAATTTAGTTAATTAATGAAATAATTAAATGACAAGTTGGGCTGACTGAGGGAGAATGACTGATACTTTCAATTTCCATGACTTAAGATAGACTTCAAACAGATTCCCTCCAGTTCTAGTCCAACACTTTCCCCACTACACCTTCCTATGAAATTGGGCTATAAAATTTATTCTGTATTGGAACTTTCTAAAAGTGGGCAGTTTGGAGAGGTGGTTATTTTACTGAAAATGTTGCAAGAAGATTTTTTTTCACTTATTATATTTTTTTGTCCGGTGGAGAACAGGTCACTTTCTCCCTATTACAATCAAGTGAAGTAGATTGCATCTTAAACTGAGGGAAAGGAAATAGAAGTAGGGGCAGCATCTGGAATATGAGATGTTGGATGGAGTTTTGAGAAGAAGAAAAAGGTGGAAAAATGGGGCTGAGGGTTGTTGAATCAAAACATGGTGGGAAAGCAAGATGTGGCAGCAAATGTGACAGGATTGGTGAAGAATATGATAAGTACAGGTTGAAGACAAAGGTGCATTAAAGGGGTTGGAAAGAAAAACCATAGAGAAAAGTGAGAAAATGGAATGTGCAAAGGGACAGTAGAGTATGGGAGAAAAGAGAATGGTAGAGAGGCAGGAGGAGGAATTGAAGAATGGGAGGGCAATAGAAAGGGACACAGATGGAAAGAAGGTTGGTGGAAGTGGATGAGGGTAAAAGCTTCAAGGCTGCTCAGAGATTGCCACAGTCTCTTGACAAAATAAATCAGTTCACTCCAGACATTTTAACATATATACCAATATTAGTCTGTAAAAATTACACTCACCCTGGCATTACACTTTGTTGTTAATTTTATTTTTAAGCTACATAGGTTTGTTATTTAAATCATCACTGTTCTCCTTTCTTTAGCTATGTGCCTTTTGTTGTTTTTAGAGTATTCATGCTCTTTTATTGACTAACTAGTTCTTGGCCAATAAGTAGCTTTGTTTCAGGTACACACCCACCCTCAGTTTTGTTAGGACTATGAAGTATGGTGAAGGGTGCCACCCTGCCATCTTGTGTCTTCTGTCAATACCATTGCTGGGGAACATGGACTGGAAGAGGCATCTATATATTAGCAAGTCCAGATATTGCTGCTTCCCATCCTGTATTATCCCAATGTGTTTGGTTTCTAGAGAAGAGAAGGGAAGCAGGAATTATTTATGTGTGTGAACAAACAAGAACATAGAGTTGATCCAACTGGTAATGTTATGCTTATGGTTTTGACAGTCCCTCACTAAAACCTCTTGAGTATATTTACTAATTGTGATGAAGTTTTTTCATGCATAAGTAATTCAATAAAGGATAGGAAAGACTGGGAAGGAGTAAATGGACAATGAGATCCAGTATTCATTCCAAAGTAGGATAATACTTATCATAGTTTGCTTTTCTTTGATGTAAACAAAATGAAGGAAGGGGTTGCAACCATTTTGTATAAAGACACAGAGCAATGAAACAGCTTTATAAAATTAAAGTGTTTCTTTTTTTCTAAGAGAAATGTTAATGTTTTAAAAATAAAAGTATTTAGATTATATATCCAACCTATTTTTTTATAGTTCAGTAGTTCTTAAGAAAGGATTACCTCAAGAGGGTAATATTCTGGGTATAATTGAGCCATTTGTAATTTCTTGTTTGGGAGTTGAGGATCAAGTTTAGAAGCGCTGCTGCTGCAAAGCTTGTGCAAAACAATAGAGTTTTGGTTTGGTTTTGCTTTCTTTTGTTTATGGAATTAATGACATTATTTGTGATCAGGAAAAGGAATAATTGAGTCAAACAGTTTAAGAATCACTGTTCTAGATATATTTTTAATTTTTAGTTTTTAGTTTTCAGGTTTTATGGCTTCTTTTATAAGTTATTTTATAAATAATTTTAATGGCTAATTTCACAGCAGTCCATCTGAAGTCGACAACCAAGTTGATGTAGTGATTAAGGCACTGGGCCAGAAACTGGAAGACTCTGAGTTTTAGTTCTGCTTCAGGGAGAGTGTCAGTTGGGTGACCTGGGCCAATCTCAACCCTAGGAAACAATCTTAGTCCAATCTATCTGTCAACCAGTGGTGGGATTCAAATATGTGAACATCTATGTGGATGTCACTTCCGGAAGTCTGTTCTGAGCCTGGGGAACAAAAAATTAGCTACCGGTTCTGCTAAAGTGGTGCAAACTGGCTGAATCCCACCACTCCTCTCAACTCTAGGAAGCAAGCAATGGCAAACCACTTCTGAAATTTTGCCAAAATCTTTAGGCAGTTACCAAGAATCAATAATGATTGTGAAGGCATACAGCTGAAGTGCTCATCTTGGTTTGGAGGAGCTTCCAGCCTGGTGTTTTATTGGCATTCACATTTTAAAACTGGTCCTGTTTTTTTTTTTTTTTGCACGTCATATAATTTTAATGCCAGATAATTTTTTGGAAAGTAACAGACTGAGATTGGTCTGAATTGCTAATATCAGCACTTCACAAGCTATTGATTAGAACAGAAGTCTCCAATCTTATGGGCACCAGGACTGGTTCTGTGGAGAGAAGTTTTTCCATGGACTGGATGGTGCATAGTTTTGTGTGCTGCTTGCAATCCGTGGATGGGGCTTTGCTTGTTTTTGTGGACTGGTTGCTGGCATGCCATAGCCCTGTACTGGTCCCTAGACCAGGGGTTGGGGACCCCTGGATTAGAAGATGCAAAGTTATAAACTAAAGGAATAATTTTTAGATAGTGCTGGAATTTAAATTCATTACTATTGCAGGGTTAATCAAGAATACCCCATTTAAAAGTACTTCAGTTACCTTTTTCATTAACCACAGTTTTGTTGCATAGAAATAAATTTTTTACAACTTTTTAATCCTAAAGTACCAACCTTGCAGACAACAAAGAAAAGAGAGAATATGTTTACCTGAGGCAAAACATTTATGATTAGAGAGTCATCTTTAATAGCTCTTGTTCCAAAAGATCAGACTTTTAGTAGTACACATCTTTTCAAGGTATCTTATTATAATTCTGTGAACTGCTACTTGCCATCAGCATCATAATGTTCTGCATATATCAAAAAAACCAACACATTGCCCTATGCTAATAAAGTGCTCTGTCCCAAACTAAAAATCTTTATAGTGGTTTATATCAAGGAATATTTAAGCTAGCATCTCAGCTACATTCATCCACTTTTCTTTCATTTTTTGTATGTGTTTCAAAATATACCTCATAGTTCAAAAGAAAGTTTCCCCTAAGATGTCTTACAAACTTTTTTAAAAAAAACATATATAAATACTATAACTAAAGTACTGCTGAATAATGTCATATCTAGTATAGCTCTGTAGATCTTCAAAACATTCAAGACACTTGTGAAATTTTGAAAAATGAGATTATAAAAGTTGAGCTAACACAATACCACTGAGAAAGAAAATCAAGAGACCTCAGATGAAACCAGCATGATTGCATAAAGCATTCTCTGATAAACTAAGAGACAATTTCCTCCCAGAGTACTGAAAGAGCTGGCAGACGTGATCTTTGAACCACTGAACAAAATCTTTCAATGTTCCCAGAGCACTGAGGAAATACCTGAGGACTGGAAAAAAAGCTGATGTGGTTCCAACCTCCAAAAAGGGGAATAAAATGGACCCAGGAAACTACAGACCAATTAGCCTAACATCAATATCTAGGAAAATCCTGGAAAATAATCAAGGAGCAGATTTGCAAGCACCTAGAAATGACCAAAGCTATTATTAGAAGTTAACATGGGTTTGTTAAAAGCAGATCATGCCAGACAAACCTTATTGCCTTCTTTGACAAGGTGACTACATTAGTGAAACAGGAAATACTATGGATATACTTTAGTTAGACTTCAGTAAAGCATTTGATAAAGCAGACTACAGTCTACTTCTTGGTAAGAAAGAACAATGTGGATATACAGCATCACCACCAGATGGATTCACAACTGGCTAACCAATCATACTCAATATCTAGTCTTCAATGGAACTGTATCTAAATGGAGGGAAGCATGCAGTGAAATACTCCAAAGTTCTGTTTGAGTTCCAGTCCTCTTCAACATCTTTATAAATGATTTAGATGAGAGTGTAGAAGGGGAATTCATCAAATCTGCATATGACACCTGGGGGCAATGGCCAACACTTTAGAAGATAGATTCAAGACACCGAAGGATATTGACAGACTTGAACATTGGATCCTATCCAACAAAACGCAATTCAGTGGTGAGAAATGCAAGGTCTTACACTTAGGCAAGATTAACTAAATGCATATGTATAAAATAGGTGGTACCTGGCTCAAAAGAAGTGAGTGTGAGAGGGATCTGGATGTCCTAGAGAACAGCCACTTCAGCATTGAGCCAGCAATGTGCTGTAGTTGCCAAAAAAACAACAAAAAAAACTAATGCAGTCCTGGTTTGAATCAACAGAGAGATAGTATCAAGATCACGTGAAGTAACATTACTGTTTTATACTGTGCTGGTAAGACTACACTTGGAGTACTGCATCTAATTCTGGTCACCACAATTAAAAAAAAGATACTGAGATTCTAAACAGACTCTAGAGAGGTGTAAGAAAGATGATAAGGAGTATAGAATCTAAATTGTAAAATGAATGTTGCAGGAATTAGTTATGTCTAGTCTAACAAAGAGAATAACTGGGCTAGCATGATAGCTGTTTTCCCTTATTTGAGGAGCTGTCACAAAGAAGAAGGAGTTAAATTGTTCTCCAGAACTTCAAGGACAAGAAGTAACAGATGGAAGATTATCAGAAAGAGATCCAATCTAGAATTAAGGAGAAATTAATTGTTCCTAATCAGAACAATTAATCAATAGAAAAACTTGTCTCCAGTGGTTGTGGGTGCTCCATCTCTGGAGTTTTCAAGAAAGATTGAACAACCATTTGTTGGAAATGACACAGGGTCTCCTGCTCAAGACCTCCAAGATTTCTTCCAACCCTGTTATTCTATGTTCTGTAAAAAAAGGAGGTCCTTTGCTTCTAGGAGATTCAAACAAAGGCCCCCTTTACAATAATTCTATGTAGCAGAGTATCAACTGCTTCTAATTAAGGAGCAGCAGCAATGTAACATGGATGGCATAATATAGGAATTATGACACAGATTGTTTTCCAAATCAATTCTTAATCGAGCTATGAAATGCTTCAGTCAGTTCTTAAGTTATGAAATACTTCACTGTGTTAAGGCAGTATAATTTGTCTGGGTACCAATAGATGAGAATATTTGTAGCTCAGGGTTGAAGTGTGTGGGTTCTTTGGTGTTCTCTAAGTTTGGTTGTTTTCTTGCAGGTGTCTCATTACCCAACTAGATAACATCATCAGTGTTTGAGTAATGAAACATTGGCAAGAAAACAGCCAAGCTCAGAGAGTGCCAAGCACACCACATGCCTAGGCAAGTGATGTATCTAGGCAAGGTAAAACTCCTTAGTATCTGCACAAAGGCCTGAAAGCTAGAAAACCTAAGATTAAATAGTTACTTAAAGCTAGCAAAACAGGTCCTAGACCTAAATAAGATAATTAAAAGCATTGTAACATAACTCTAAATATAAATAAATCTACATCTAAATAAATTTCAATAAATCCGGTAAACTAAATCTAAAAAAGAGATGGTTGGTGATTCAATTGTAAGAGGTGTTAACTTAGGAAAGGATGTGGAAGTTTTGAAAGAGGTGAGGTGTCCGTCTGGAACTATTGCCAACAGAAAAAAGAAGTTCATTGTTAAGATAGTAAAGAATGCCAGTAAGGACTGCAATGTTGATGTTGTTGTGCATCTTGGCACTAATAAACTGCCCCCAAAAGAATACTTTCTGTGCTGAAAGATTTCCAGAGCTTGGGGCAGGATCTTAGCAGGATAGGTTGTAGTATTATTTTTTTAGAGGTTTTACCTGTATATATGGAGCAAAAAAGAAAAGGCCAGCATATAGTGGAGTTCAATGTGTGGATAAAGAGAAGAGTGGGGACAGCTGAAGGCTCCAAAGCAGCTGAAGGCAGAACAAGAAGCAATGGATGGAAACTAATCAAGGAGAGGTCCAATCTAGAACTAAGGAGAAATTTCCTGACAGAACAATTAATCCGTGGAACAACTTGCCTCCAGAAGTTGTGGGTGTTCCAACACTGAAAGTTTTTAAAAAGAGTTTGGACAATAATTTGTCTGAAATGGTATAAGGTTTCTGGCCTGAGCACGGGGTTGAATTCGAAGACCTTCCCTTCCAATTTTGTTATTCTGTAAATGAAAAAATATCAAGAAGAGAGAATAAATATCTTTCCTTGGACCTAAAGAGTTAAGACGTAGGTGCTAAACAAATTTCTCTGTTGAGTGTCTTCCAAGATATAATTTATGTGCCCATATAGTATTACTCAGAAATGAAGAGACTGTGAGTTCTAGTCCCATTTTAGGCATGAAAGCCTCTGGGTGAATTTGGGCCAGTCACTCTCTCTCAGCTCAAACCACCTCACTAGGTGATTGTTGTGGCGAAAAAAGGAGCAGGGAGGAGGAAGGAATATTGTGTATGCTCACTGTCTTGAGTTACTTATAAAGTAATGAAAGGGGGGTAAATTTCTAATACATTTTTTTTAAAGCTCCACCTCTATGATGATGTGTATTGTGTGTCCTCTCCTATTAGTCAGTGCTGCCTTGCCTAGTTACATAGTGGATAGGATATAGGGTATTTTAACACATTATGAGCAAATGATTATAAAATATTAACAGAATGGAGCCAATCACCTGCAGTTTGCAGTTTGTTCAAATTAAACAATCACAGAAATAATAACAAACATCTTGAAGTCCAGAAGAACACACTTATTAAATATGTTAGTGCCAGATGACTCTTGTTAATTCAAAGAATTGCTCTTATTTATATAATATGAAACCAAGTGGCCTAGGGGAATGCCTATTAAATGAGAAGTTTGAAATCAGATATAATCATTAAAAGCACAAAAGTTAATTTCAGGCAATACCCTCTGATTTCTCACATGTAGAAATGAAGGATGCCAGTGTTTTCACTTGATTAAATCAGTGTAAATCTGATTTACTTTAGTTCTGCTTTGCAAGGTAGAGTTCTGCTGTCACAGTTATGTTTGGATTTTTAAAGTTAACCATCCTGTCATAAATTATCTGTTCAAGGGAAGAAGGTGGTTATTTACTTTGAAATGTATGATTTGGTTCAGGCTCTTGAGGACTTTTTTTTCTTTTTTTCTTTTCTCTTTTTCTTTGTTCAGCCTAAAATGTCTTTTACAGCAGTATGGAGCTTGCAGAAAAATCTGATTTAATCTTGTAGTATTTCCTGGAATGACCATGTGAGAAATTGGTTGGCATCTTGACCAACTGATATATTTTCATATTAGATGTTTCTGAGGACACTAGATGGACTTTATTCATCCCACTATTGATCTCCTAAGGGATATAAATCTGCTGGCAGGATACATAGCAAATCTCTTTTTCACTTCTGCATCATTGTCCACAGAAGCAAATAACTAACACCCCCCCAAAAAAAATATTCAGATGTAGAAAAAAAATTACACAATCACATCTTAGTTTTCCTTCCTATCTTTATAGCCCTTGACAATGAACATTTAAATGATTCAGAAAACTCTCACAAAAGAAATGCTTTCAGTTGTTCTAGTTATTATTTGGTGCTGATTGTTAGTATGTTCTATTCATGAGTCCTTTGGATCCATTTGGGGATTTTTCTCTTATGTCCATTTCCCCACTATCTTCTTGGATTGATGATCATCGTTAATGTTTTCTAGAAAAGTCCTTGCAGCATCAGCAGCAGTTCAAAGAAGTGATCGGGCTTCCTCCTCTGTCAAACTATAAAAGTCACAGGACTGAAAGCAGTCAAGGATGTGACTTTACCTTCCTTGGCTATAATTTTTTTTTTTTTTTTTAGAAAAAAACAAAACCAGGAACCATTTATTTCAGCTTTCTTGGCAGGAAAATGCAGGGTGTGTGACTTTTGAAAACTGTTTTTAATTCTGCAAGAAACGGACCCTGTCTCAAGGATAAGAAAGTGAAATAAGCACTTCTCCTTCTGTGTTGCTGTGCCATTTGGGTAGTCTCCTTTGTGAAAGTCCACACTGCCCTTTCTACTGATACAGTAGGGAACACCTTGAATATCACGGCTGAAAAAAAATGTGATCGTTTGTCAAATAAAAGACAACTTTAACTTGATTCCTTAGCCAGAACAAATTAAATCTTAAACATCTGGGATCTTTTTTCCCCTTGGGATATTTTTAGCATCTCCAGTAATTTATCTATGTCTTTTTTTCCCAGTTAAAGCTGATTCTCATTGTAAATTTATTTGCAGCTGTGTTTGGGACTTTATAGGCACCTGCAACTATAAACTATCCTTAAGACTTAACTATGCATTTGCAAAATACTTCTTCATAAGAAATACCCATGACTCAAGCAGTTATTAAAGGTATTGCCTTCTAAGCTTCCTATTTAGCCCCTTACCCTACCTCTTTTTTGTAATGTTTTAGAAAGGGCAATGAAAGGGCTACATTCATCATCATGATCAGTGTTGTCTCAGGACAGACTGTGCCAGTCTCAGAAAACTGACGTGATCTAAAACTGTATCAGGAGCTGGGAGTGATTTGCTTAGAATTACTACGATTATATCTTCAGAGCTGCTTATGAGCCTTTGAAAGCACCGAGGGATTCAAGCAGCCTAATCTTGCATAAGCTCCATTCCCTGAATATTACACTGTCTTTTTTTTTAATTCTCTGCTGAAAAATGAATGTGGATGACAAAGGGATGTTTTGTTGACAAAGGGATGCGGATATTTGGGAAGACGTTGCAGAAATGCAGCATTCTGTCTTATGATTGACACGGAGAGGGAAGAAAAATGTTCCTTGGGCCTTTGTAAAATGCTGGACATTTTATCCCTATGTGGAAGTGAGGCTGTTCAGAATCAGGATCAGTTTTATGAACTGAATACAGGCACATCCATCCCTCAAATTCAGCCTCTGAATGAATTACATTCACATACTGGTATGGTAAAGGTTCATACTGAAGTTAGAAAATCCAGAATTTATGATACCTGATAATTTAATAGGTTTTGGTGAAAGGTTGATATTAACCAGCAAAAGTGTTGAAGATATAGGTTTAAAGATAGTTCGGTGTCTGGGTGAAAGAACAAGTTGTCCACCTCCATATCAGGTACAGAGGCTGACCATACAGGCAGCTGGATTTTACCAGCCATCATTTTGGAGAGTAAAGGCTACCCTTGAGAGGAAAGGAAAGGCCACATGGCCTTGATGTTTCAATCTTGATGTTTACCATAATATCACATTCCTCCTTTGTCAGGATCTGCCGAAGAAGCAGCCTTTTCACTCGGCTTAAATGGAACTTCAACCTCGGTTGCATGTCTCATTGTGAAACAGATTGTACCAGTGGCAAAGAAGAACTCACTAGCAAAACTGGACATGTTATATTCCAGTGGTTGAGATGCCGCTGCCTGTTTGCTTTTTAGGTGTTATTTCCTTTGCCTAGAGCACGGGTGTCAAGTTCAATTCCGTCACATGATGTATCATGTTGTATCGTGACATTTCCTGCCTTTGCAGAGCCGGGATGGGTATGACCTGTGCATGACGCATCCAGCCCATGGACTGCCAGTTTGACACCCCTGGCCTAGAGGCTAGAAATGAATTGATTCGAGATCATCATTTATTAGACTCATTCATATATCACAGCCTCTCCAACAAGGCCAGCCAACTCACAATTAATGATTCCAATAAACAACCAATCAAAATTAGATAAATATAAAATGCAATCATGTAAAAGCAGTGGGAAACCAAAATTAAAAATAACATAGTACAACAATATAAAAAATATCATTGGATTCTGTGAAGACATTTGCTGGTTTAGACCCTTTTCTCATTGTTCAGGAGGGAGAGATAGAAAGCAGGAGAAAAGTGATCAGTTATAGTATATCAGCCAATACTATGAACTCATATACTTTCTGGTGCTGTGAATGTTGCCTTTTGTAATTGCAAGAAGAGTTGCATAAGGAGGGATGGACTGTCTGTTAAAGCCAGATGTTTATTATATGGCAATCGGAAGTTAATCATTGCACAGTAGAATTTGTACTTCCTGATATTCCAGTGGCAGTCATGAAAAGAGATGGATAAGCAAAGCAAGCACCAAACTTTGCACGATGCCACTGCTGGAACTGCCAGAAAATTAGTCTGCTTTGCTGAGCAGCAGCAGCCATGTAGTGCCAATCCGTCAATCAAGTTGTGCTGCTACTTACTACTCAACCTTAACTGCATTGTCTGATGTTCAAATCAAACTTAGATCCAGTTGACTTTGTCCATCAAATCAAATGTCTGTCACTGAGTTCTTCTAAAATAGGAATTTACTATATTTATTCCTATAGACATAAGATTTTTCTCCAATTTCACATGCTTCTCTAGGGTTACAACCAGTGATGGGATTCAGATGGTTTACATCAATTCAGTAGAACCGGTAGCTATTTTTTTGTTGACTTTGGCAAACTGGCTGATGCCCTAGCTCCTTTTTGCAAGGCCCAGAACGGACTGCTGGAAGTGCATCCACACCACTTCCGATGGGCCATTCTGGGCCTGGGAGGCCTCCCTGGCTCAGAACAGACTTCCAGAAGTAGCGTCCATGCAGAGAATCGGTTGTTCAGGTATTTGAATCCCACCACTGGTTACAACTAAAACTTTAGAGTATTGATTAGATTTGCTTTACGATGAAGTATGGCTCTAATATAGATCCCTGTTTACTAATGACCGAACTGTTCAAGACACACTTAAAATGTTGATCATGAAGGTTCGCATCTGCTCTCACACATTACTTCAGAGCTTGTGCATTCCTAACCAAGTTCAGGAATACAATGTAGGCTTTCCTCTTCCAAGAAGGTGAAAAAGGTTGTGACTCCATAAGTGTGCCTTTGGCTTGGGAGAGAGAAGCATTAATTGGTGACAAAGTTAGACTTTGCTAATCATAACCACTTGGTTAATCTAATCTTGGTTAGAATTCAGTCAAACAAGGAAACTTTGCTTCTTTGTGGAGTATTACAATCCTGATCTGGATTAGACTTCTACATCCTTATTTTTAAGGGTATTTTTTTTTCTCCCAGAACAGCCACAAAGCTACACATTTCACATTTAATCAAATCAATATGGACAGCCAAGAAATACCAAGTTGGTTCCAAATAAATCTGAAGGACATATCGAGTACCTTTGAACCAAAATTAGTTCAACTTAGTGAGTCACCTTCCTGACATCCATACTTCATTTTCTTTCTGTATTTGTTCTTTTTTTTAAAAAAAATGACAAATTTAAAAAAATTCCTACTCCCTGAATATCATGACATTATTTTTTAAAATGATACAGAAAAGGATTACATAACACACTTGATTGATAGGTCCTCAAGCCAAGCTCATTTTTTCCCCAAAGCCTGAGGAGATAAGCAGTAGTAAGCAGTACTAACACAGTGCAGATGGGAAGCTCTAAATTATGAACAGATGATGACAAGTAAAAGATTTCACCATATTTTTAACTCCCTCGAGACAACTAAACCTGGCCGGCTAAGCTTTTGCAGTGTAGTCCTCGTTACTCAGAATTAGATGCCTGCTGACATTGAAATGTACTCAAAGATATAACAAGGGAAGGAAATTCCCATGATCTTGAACATTTTAGCTTTGACAGAGAGGAACAGAAAGATAAGTGGCAATGACCCATGTCCAGGATATTGTTATAAATCTGAGACATTTTTTTTTCATAATACCATCCCACACAAAGAAGAAATTATTATGCCAGCAAACTTAACATCTCCAAGCACAATGTACAATAGAACTGTTCAGATGCCTCAGCAGGTTTGATCACCTTGTTAAAAGAATGCAGATTGTTAAGCAGGAGCAGGATATAGAAAAGCAGGGATATTGATGGATTACTCCCATCTTTTGACTCTCAGTCAAAAGATGATGAATAGCTCTTTGTCTTGGAACTATGCAAAGGGGGCAGTGCAAGGTTTTCATTCTCTCATGAGTATTTGATTATGGAAATGGTCAGAAAGGCTGACATTGCTGACAATTAAGGGCTACATTTCTACATCGTTACTTCATTGTAATGTCAGAGACAGCATCATAAGATGGGATCTATAAATCTTTGATGGGGTCATCTAACTTCTTTCTACTGAGGTTTCTTTTTTTTTTTCACCAGTCCCATCAACCAATAAAAACCCATCACTTTAAAAGGATGCAGTAACATACGTCAAATATATCCTGAGAAGTTGCATAGAAAGGCAGGAACCAGGATATAAGCTTCTGCAATACCAAGGCAACTTTTATTTGTACATAAATTCACACCCAAAAGGCAGATCTCATTTTTTAGAGATGATGATACGAAATAGTACCTTCCATATCCAAATTGTTGATTCATCAATACCTCCAAAATTCAATGCCTCCAAAATTCCTGCTATTCCTGCTATTTGAAGGGATCCAAGTTACAAGCTCCATCATATACAGTATATATTGTATATATTATGTCATATTTTGTATGTATGCCATTGTAGTTTTTTCATTTTTTTATTTGTATAAGAAATGAAAGAAACACACCCTTACTTTCGCTATTGTGATAGCTTAGGTTTAGACAGTAAAGTACCCAGAACACAGTTTTGGGCTGTAATTATACAGTCCCTTGTAATTGGCTATGCTATCTGGAGCTCATAGAAATTGAGGTTCTAAGCATTCTAAACCAGCTGTGACAGTATCAAGAACATTCATGTTAAAGCTATCAAGTATCAAGAACAGTATCAAGAACATTCATGTTACACTATAACATTCATGTTATAGCGTAATTCCCACGGAAAAAATAAATCAAAATCAAAATTGGGGTTGGGGAACAAATTTTAATTAGTCTTTGCTAGAAAAACTGAGCTGCTAAAAGCAGGTTAGAACTGATCTGATCTTTGCTGTAATTGGTAATTACCAGTAGAAACTAAGACAGCTTATGGCCTGTGTTTTTTTGTTGGCAAGCAAGGAACAGAATGAACTTTCAGAGCATCTCAGCATGTGCAGTGATGTCATGATATGAATCTGGCTTTATGGCAGTCTTATGATGTAGGCAGGTAAAAAAGTGAAATCTTACCATAACTTGTATTGCTTTGCTGTTTAACCCCATGAATAACGTACAGTATTCATTTTTACTAGACTAAGAGAATATGCAAAAGTCTGATCTGAAAAAGAAACACACTTGATGTCCTTTCTTTCTTTTTAACCCTTAATTCAACAGAGAAAATAAATGTTTACTATCTCAACATCCTTTACAATCCTCTTCATCTGAGGCAGTTAAATCTATTATGCCGATAAAAAGCACCTCCATCTCTAGCATAGAAATAGAAATGTCAAATAGATAAATAAT
>JANHFS010007546.1:6881-17866 GCA_032467975.1 Trimeresurus albolabris
GGAGAGGTTTCCAAGCTGAGCTATGCTGGCTCAGGAATTCTGGGAGTTGAAGTCCACGAGTCATAAAAGAGCCAAGGATGCCTACCCCTGCCCTACAGGTAGTCCTCGGCTTACAAGCAGAATTGAGCCTGGACTTTGGTTGTTAAGTCATTGAGGTCATTAAGTGTGTCACCATGTGATTGTTTTTACAGTGAGTCACTGCAGTCGTTAAACAAATCACATGGTTGTTAAGTGAATCCAGTATATCCAATGAGTGGGTTTTGCCATTTTCTGACAGAAAACAGCAAAAGAAATTGTGGTCACATGACTTTACGATGCCGCCACTGGTCATAAAGGCAAGCTGGTTACCCAGCACCTGAAATGCGATCACATGACCACTTCGAGGATGAGTCGTAAGCAAAGGTAGTCCACGAATTACAACAGTTCATTTAGTGACCGTTCAACGGCATTGTAAAAAGTAACTTATGACCGTTTTTCACGCTTACCACTGTTGCAGCATCCCCATGGTCATATGATCAAAATTCAGATGCTTGGTAACTGGCTCATAGTTACGATGGTTGCAGTGTCCCCGAGGTCACGTGATCACCTATTCCGACTTTCTGACGAGTAAAGTCAATGGGGATGCCAGATTCACTTAACAACTGTATTACTACCAAATGCAGTGATTCACTTAACAACCGTGGCAAGAGAGGTCATAAAATGGGGAAAAATTCATTTCACAAATGTCTCAATTAGCAACAGAAATTTTGGGCTCCGTTGAGGTTGTAAGACAAGGGCTACCTGCAACATTTGTTGTGTCTGTCATAATTTTGAAGGGTAATTAAGCCACCAGCCGTTAAATGAGGATGACGTGCTGGCACTGATGGTATTACCTAGATGGGTAATGAAATGTCTGCAAGAAAACAGCCAAGCTTAGAGAGCCCCAAGGACCCCACATGTTCATATTATTGCAAAAAAAAATGACATTGAAAGTGTCCCTGTAAGTCATCAGAGATGCTGGATTTGATGTTGCCTTTGCTATTTTCCTCCTGAATTTAATCAGACTCAAGTCTCTCTCGGTGGATGTTTCTGCATTCAGTGATGCTGATTCAAATCTGAGATTGCTCTGCTTTACAAAATGCGATAAGGGAACAAGATGAATCTCTGTCTTGGAAGGTTTACAATCTGGGTTTTATCATTGTAAGAGATGCAGGAGAGGGAACCACCGCCTTTACAAATCTGGGTTTAAAGGAAAAAATAATCTGAATTCTGAAGACCCACTCAAGGGGTTTTCTTCCTGCTTAAGCAATTTATATCTTCAGATGTTCTAGGACCTTTTATAAATCTAACCGATGCCAAAGGGCCCATTTGGGGATGAAGTTATACTCCAGTACTTGGGGTAGATGGGGAGGCGGGGATTTCTCTATTTAATTACCAACTTTTATCAGAGCTAATATATCATTAGCCCTGGAAATGGAAGACCCATTTCTCAAATCTGTCACAAACAGCTGGAGGTTAATGTGACTTTTAAGCAACGGAGGGTCTTAATAGTTTTAAATGGGAGAATTTCAAAGGCAAATTAAGATAGTGGGAGAAAACAGTCCCAAAGGGGATTATTTCATTTCTGCCTCCACCAACTGGAAAACAGAGAATTTACAGTAGGATCTCTGAGTAAGAACACCCAGTGGTTTTTGAAAAAACAATCCCTGACGTGGGAAAGCCACAATTGAGCCTAAAATTTCCCTTGTTAAGTGAGACATTGGTTAAGTGAGCTTTGCCCCATTTTACGACCTTTCTTGCCTCCGTTGTTAAGTGAATCACACTACAGTTGACAAGATAGTAACCCGGCTGTTAAGTGAATCTGGCTTCCCCCATTGATATTGCTTGTCAGAAAGTCGCAAAAGGGGATCACGTGATCCCGGGACACGGCAACCGTCCTAAATATGCCGAGCATCTGAATCTTGATCAGGTGACCATGGGGATGCTACAAAGGTTGTAAGCGTGAAAAACGCTCGTAAGTCACTTGTTTCAGGGCCATTGTAACTTTGAACGGTCACCAAATGAACTGTTGTAAGCTGAGGACTATCTTTACAGATAGTTCTCGACTTACAACCTATACATTTGAAGTTATGAAGGACCTCCCTAGGAGTACTTAGGATCTGGATTCGAAGTTCCAACAGTTACCGTTCCCTGCATGGTCGCTCGGCAATTGGGCTGCATTGACAGCTGTTTGCAGCATCCTAGGATCGCATGTCCACGCTGCATGGCATTTTGCTGAAAACCAACACTGACTTTCATTTTTTTGCAAACCCGTATCCACAGTGAACCATCAGATCACTTAAAATGACTATAGTGTTTACTTAACGATTTGTTTAACAACCGCTGTAAAAAAGGTTGTTTAATTGTGTTGGTCACAGGGGGTGACTTAATTTATGACCATCGTGAGTTATAACCACGATGGGCAGGCTCTATAACAGACATGTCAAACACAAGGCCCGGGGCCCGGATGCGGCCCGCGAAGTGGTTTCTATTTCCAGCCATCCTGGAAACAGTGAGGGAACAGCCCCCTCTGCCTTGGCCCTGGCCCAGACCGGCCGGAAGCCAATATATAATTTTGTGGTGGCCATCTATGCTGAAACACATTCAGTCTTAGCTCCATAAGCCACCACCACCCACCCACCCCGCATGGTCTGAGAGGAACAGTGAAGCTCCTCCAGTGGACCATGCCTTGGCACTTGCCCCGCTCCCACCCCCTTCTGCCAGAGACCCTCAGATCTGTCCCACTCCTGCCCAGGTCCCCATAGGCACTCTTGACACGAACGATGTAGAGCTGGCCATGCCCACCCAGTAGGCCACACCCACTCCATCCACGTCCACTCAGTAGGCCACACCCACCCTGGCCACACCCACCCAGCCCCCCCCGAGGGCAACCACAATGATGATGCGGCCCTCAATGACATTGAGTTTGACACCCCTGATCAAAACCTTTCTCTTTTTATTCTTTCTGTTTGCTTTTGTGTTCAATAAATCAAAGCAATAATAGTCAGAGTAATAATATTATTGCACACAGTTTTGGCAAATTCTTTTAAAATAAAACAAGACTTTTTTTCTTCTTTTTCTTCTTCTCCATAACATTTTGTTTAGTTTACTTCTTGCGAAAGCTTCCCAAATGACTTTAATAGGAGTCTGGAGCAAACAAAACAAACAAATAAACAAACATGCCCATAATCTTAAAAACTGTGAGATTAATTTCCTAGTCTCAGCTATATTGAGTTAATTAAAGTAGAATCTCTTTGAAATGGTGTCTCTCAACTAAATGGCACTGCCTCTTCCGAAGAAGTGCCTTGTTTCACTTTCTCACACAAGAGGCAAAGAAGCCATTGTGTCATGCTACATAGCCAGGATGTTTCATTATAAAATGAACTTGTTTTTCAAATGAATAATGCCAGATTAAGCACTCCCTGAAAGATCCTGCTACTCTCTAATGGCAAGGATCAGGGACAGGATGGAAGATCCGGAGTTTCAGGGTTAGGGTGGTTCAACTTTCCATTTATAAGCTTAGCCATTCTTATGCACACATTTTCGAGGGGGGGTGTTATAAACCTTGATTTTAAAAAAACCCCAATTGCTCTTATATTAGCTGTAGCAACTGCTGTTGAGCATATAATTCTTTGAATCATCAATGGCTGGATTGTCTTGAAAAAGCTAATACAAAGTGGTATTAATTTTGTGTGTGTGTGTGTATGTAACCTTGCTGGCCTAACTGCTTACTCATTGCCCGTGTAGAGGAGGCGGGACAATCAAGGCAATTATGGTTAGCTAGGAAGGATGGCCTATTACATGGGCAATGAGTAAGCAGTTAGGCCAGCAAAGTTTATAAAAAGAATCTCCCACCCCCTAAGCTTTACTCTGAGGACGCTGGCAGGGGACCAGCGAAAGCTAAGTTGTTTTTTTTAAACATTGTAAATAGTTGTTTTTATTGTTTTTAAATATCTTTTTAGCAATAAACAACTGGTTTATACCTCTTCTGGAGATCGAGGATTGTGTTATTGAACAGATATGCCTGGGATTCGCATCTTTGCAGTGTGTGTGTGTGTGTGTGTGTGTGTGTGTGTGTGTGTGTGTGTGTGTAAAAGTAAAGGTTTCCCTGTTCATATGTCTGGCTCTGGGGCACGGTGCTGATCTCTGCTTCTTGGCCGAGGGAACAAGCATTGTCCAAAAACAATTTCTATTGGTCATGTAGCCTACCCCAAAGGCACACGGAATGCTTTTACCTTCTCACCAAAGTGGTACCTACTAATCTACTTGGCATTTGCATGCTTTTGAACTGCTAGGTGGGCAGACATATGTAGCTACAGGCTTATAATAAAGCCATAGACACCCATAAGAATTTTGCTTTGAGACTTCACAGTAAAGCAGTAGAAAAATATAGGAGTTGGTTTATGCCAACTTGTTTGATCATTCAGTGGGATGTGATAGGATAAATCTCTGATGCTAATTAGAAGGGGTAAGGTTGATACAAATGTTAACTGTTAATTTTCCATTCAAAGGCAACCAAAGCAGAAGAGGAAACTTTCTGATATCATGAGAGGGATTACTCATCCAATATGTAGTTATTTCTAATAATCATGACAGTAATTGAATGATGAAACAACTAGCAGGATGAGCTATGCACAACTACTAAATTAATTCCACCCACACAAATGCATGAATCACCTAAGTCGTTGGGGGTTTTTTGGGAGGGAAAAACCCTGTAATGATGGGATGATTTATTATGGGGTTTTCACGATGCAGTTGGGGCTTCTATTTCACAATTGTAGTCCCTATTCCAACTTTTTTAAACCCCTTCTTCTGGACACCCCAGTTTTATTCCCAACTGTATGTCAGGTGTAAGTTAAAAAAAAAACCTCACAAACAAAAGCTTGAGGGCAGACAAGTCCTTTACATAAACAATGCATAGATTTCAACTGCTCTTCTTACCCAGGAGTTAGAGGCTGTCAGCAGTTTTATCCGATAGACAGGAGAAGGATATATACAACTGGAACTTATTTTCCTGCTATGTACTGCATAAAGCTTGCTTCTTACACTTTGAAGTTGCTGAATTTCTTCATTAACATTTTTGTGTGTTTGATTTATGCTGCTTAAGTGTACATTCCCACCATTTCTTTTATTAAATTACATTCTGTTAGTTTTATCCCATTCCACTCTAACCTGTTTATATGATTTTTGGATTTTATTTCCAACATGCATGTTATCAATAATGCATCTTTTCTTTGTGCAAGTCATAAGCATCCTCTTGTCCTCTTAATTCTCAGGCCTAGAGGAAAATTGTTGAAGAGTTCAGAGAACAGAAACAAATCTTCTGACATTCCGCTCAACACCACCCTCTAGTTCAATAAGGAACAGTAGATGAGCACTCTGTGAGTATAACTTTATGAGCTACTTTTGTAGTCACTTAAGCAATCCAGTTTTCCTAAACTAGCTTACTAATCAGACATTCCTGAACTACAGATCTGTCTGATCCAATAATATAAATCCTACTGCACAGCCTCATCATCATGGGGGATGTGAAAGTTATGTAAGAATTCCATAGCATTTGGCATTTGGGCATCCCTGGACAATGGTTTTGTCACAGGCAAATCTTTTCAAGCTAGAAATACCTTTCAGTTAGTTTTGTTGGGTTTCTGAATAAATATGGATAGGCCTCATCAAATCAGGGGAATATTCCTGAGAGGATGAATGAAGAAAGCTGGGAGTGTACGGAAAAACTGTACAATATCAGCAGGGTCATTGAAGGAATGAAAGTCATTTCAACTGCTCAGCTAAAGTAGCAGGCACTTACAGTATATAAGGCAACAGGGATATTAGAAGATGTTAGAGGTGAGTGATAATGGGAAAGCATCATTTCATACCATATGAGAGAAATTAGTGGGAAGCCATTGCTATATATTTTTTTAAGAAAATCACATCAATAGACAAGATGGTATTTCATTATATAAATGTTGATGATGGGTCCCTCAGTTTGGATGGCCTTTGACATATGATTGAGTAAGAACTGAAGATCTTTTGAAGTACTAATGGTGTTTATGACGTAGCTAGAATAAAAGCCTTCAGAATGTCTAATTCCTAATACAAGAAAAATAAATCTGACCCAGCAAAGACAAGATTACAGTGGGAAGATGGAGTATAAGAAACACAGGAAAGCTCAATGTAGTGAAAAATGAATTGAATTGGCCATCCTATTGAAATGAATTGAAATGGACTAGTATTGGATGCTTTCAGCCAAAAGATCATACTACTCAGGACATACAAATAAAAAAACACTTTTTTTAGTTTTTTATATATTATTTTTATAATATATAATATATAAATTTTATAATATATAAATTTTATAAATTTCTCAAAGCAGTGAACATATATAATACTTCTTCCACCTCCTATGTTTTTTTTATTCTTTTTCAGATAATTTGAATTGGGTGAGAGTCCAAATTAGGAAGGATATAGAAGACAAGAGTTGAGTACAATGCAATTAGTGACTGAACTATACCAATTAAATTTCACAGTTGTCTGTAAATTCAACCATTCAAATAAATTTAAATGTTCATTTTTTATTTAGAAAATAAAGCAGAGTGACAACTTTCTGGATGTCATGAGTGTTAAAACAATGTTATTATTACGGAATTACTCATCCAATACATAGTTATTTCTAATAAACATGACAGTAATAAAGTGTTGAAACAGCTAGCAGGATGATCTATATACAAGTACAGAAACTAAATCCACCCACTGTAATGTATGAATCATCTAAGTTAGTATGAGTGGTTGGCTTTAAAGTCCAATAGCCTCAGATTTAGAGATAATAATGTGCTGGGCAGGTTAAAACTAATCATCTTCCAAGCATCTGTGTCTAAATTTAGAAGCACAATAGTCAATAATCTGATGAAATAATTTGTTAAAATTTTCCATAAACTGTTCCTTAATAGTAGAAAAAAATCCTCTAATAAATTCCCCCCCATAAACATGCAAAATGAGTAGGGAGTGACACAAATTAAAATTAACTTCCTTCTTTATTTTTATATGTGATGGGAAAATGTTTTCAAGAATTTCAGCGCATTGCTTTCTTTTCTAAGCCCCATAAATCAGGATTCTCCTCCATAAATTAAAATAAGATCATAAAAGAAAAGCACTACTATGCCAAGAACCACATCATAGCTAATGAATGTACCATAAGTCTTGTTAGCTTCTATAACACATCAAGAATTTCAAAGCCTAATGTGAATCTCTGCATAAGCTAAGTGAAAAGTTAAATTGGATAGATGACCTAGGTGGGTAGATAGAGCATGAATGCACTTAAAAGAGCTTTGTTCACTTATTGTGAAGATATAAAAGGAAGTTGCAAGCAAACCACTGCCCACAGCTGTGGAGCTTCATAGTTTCTGAAATATGATGCAATATTTCTATCAGCATTTTTAGTAACCCCTCATTCAGTTTAACTCTGTTTCTGTAATGCATGTTATCATAACATAAGGTCCACACAAATAACCACAAACATTTTCCTCTTGTCCTGCCATGTGGATTTTTCTATGCACTTTATGTAGTGCACAAGATTTTCGTCATTATTTTTTCAACCAGTAGTTTATGTGCATGATTTATAAGTGTTAGTTTTCTGTTTATTTTTGTGTTTGATACAAACTACAGTGCAAAATTCTGAATAGTGTACATTTTGGCCACATGTGTCCATTTTTATTACTTCTCTACATTAATATACAAATGTGTTCTAAAATCATCTACCCCCAATTATAGTCTCATCCTGAAATAAAACAATTGTCTCTTGGATTGATTTCAACATGAAAATAATTTCTTTTGAGATTAATTAACATTTTCTTGTTGATATATAAATCTGGGAGCTTTGGAGACAGGTGCTGAAGATGATTTTTTACCATTTAAGGCTAAGTTTGGAACACTCATTTTTGTATGTAGTCTTTATAGTCCAATAGGATCCCTAACCTAGATAAGCAGCCCAATAATTTTTGTTTTTCCGTTTTCTCAGTTGTAATCTGCAAAAGTGAAAGTATCCAAGAACAACAAAGAGTCTTATCTGAGTCTGGGCTTCAAGCCAAGTTTCCCTTAAGCATAATAAATTATAGTGCCACAATTCTCCACTAGATGCCATTGATACCATCTTCCAGCTTTCCAAATCTAAGCTTATTTTGCAAACTTTCAATATTTTTTTTCTAAAATAAAGTCTCAAAGGTACTTTTAGTCCCCAAATTTCAAAACTATAGATCTGTATTAGTTCCAAATTAATCTTGTAGTTTCCTGTATTTTCCCCCAAAGCAATTAATTCACCACTTTTCTTTTCCTGAGGTAGCAGGGCAATAACTTCCCTTCTTTCTCTCATTAGGGAGGATTCTTTGCTTTGGGCATTCTTTTTTCCAGGAAAGTAGTGTTAGGGCCATAAAAAGAGGATAAAGTCTCACCCAGTTCCATTCACATTGCTCAGAAATTGCTACTTAGTGATTGTCTTTGGTTGTCAGCAGCTTCTCACTGGCCCCACAAATGTAGCCAGTCTTTCCCCCACTGGTTTGGAGGGATTCCTTGGATCCAACAGAAGGGCTTCCACTCCTCCACGATCAACAAAGGTCCCCTCCTTCTTCATCACCTCTTCAATGTGACTTTTGATCCTTTTTAAGGTCCTCAGTGGGGCGAAATCAAACATGGAAGACGAAGTCCTGTCTTCCTGCATCTGTTATGCCACGACATCAAATCAGAAGTCCCATTATTTAAAATCTTACAGTATAAAATGTTTCTGTTTTGTATCAATTTCTACTTTTACTTTTCTTTTGCAGTTGTCCTCATTTGATTGATTCCTCCTGGCTTCTTCATTCCTCTGATAGTACTGATACATTGATGCTGTCAAAAATCTGCCTCTGGTTCTTAAATAACAACTTGTCTTTATCAAAAGGTAGCACCAGTTCTCTGCCAGTTTCCAGTTGATAGTTGTCAGTGACAATGACTAACAATTGAAGAGCTCAATCCTTGCAACCAAAATATTATTCCAGGGATTATATTGATCAATTTACACATGATCAACCAAATGTATATAGTGCTTAGGGACATAGCCCCTCCCCAATTTTATGCCAGATTTGAGAGGTTCTTGTAGATTTTTTTAAAATCTCACATATCGTTATGTGAATTTGTTTTAAAACATTGTGCTTGCCCTTGACCAAACATTGACAGTAGCTTATGAAGCATCAAGAAGCTTATGAAAGTTATATTGTTCATTTAGTTTTCATTTTTAAATCGCATATATGACTAAGTATACAGAACTAAGGAGAAACTTCCTGACAGTTAGAACAATTAACTAATGGAACAACCTGCCTCCAGAAACGGTGAATGCTCCAACACTGGAAGTTTTTAAGAAGAGACTGGACAGCCATTTGTCCGAAATGGAATAAGGTTTCCTGCCTGAGCAAGGGGTTGGACTAGATGACCTCCAAGGTCCCTTCCAACTTTACTATTTACTATTTACTTCCATCCGGAAGCATAAAAGCGCTGTTTGTGCCTCCTGGGCCAAGCTGTTCTTCATTAGAGGCCTTTACCCATCTTAATTTCCTTTCCGTGCCCTTGTTTGCTTGCTTGTTTGTTTCTCGTGGCTGGCACTCTGGGAAACCGCTGACTTCAGATGGCCCGTTTAATTTCTATTTTGCTTGCAAAAGAGCGATCGCTTCGCCAACCCCGCCAGTTACGCCTGCCCCAAATGGAGCAGCCTTCCTTTCCTTCTGAGTGGTTGAGAAGATGTTGTTCTCCTGTTTGGTGCAGGAGGTTCTACAAAGCTGGTGAGGAAAGCACTAGCTTAACCCCCCCCCTCCTCCTCCTCCTCCCCCAGAAAACATGCTAAGGCTCGTGCTTGGGTGTGCATTTTGTGCAGCAGTAACATAGCCGCTCTTGCTGAGCGCACAACCTCACCATAAGGTGTAGGGGCTGTGCTATTTTTAGAGCACTTGTGGTACTGTACTTGCTCCTTTTGGAAGAGGAGGTGAAGGGCTGCACTTCTCTTCCAACAAGCTGACTTAGCACTTGTAGGGCAGAGCCAGCAGCAGAAGTGGGGCGTGGTTTCCAGGGACAGGCCACGAGGGGAGGGGAGAGGGGGGTCTCCTTCCCGTTTTTTTCCCTCCTCACGAGAGGGTTTGTGTTTTAAAAGTCTGGCTTTCCCGCTCGGCAAAGCTGCTGCATTGAAAAGTTTTAATGAATTAAAACAGCCCGGAGGATAAAAACTGTGGGTAGAAGAGCGGGCACCCAAGAGGTATTCAGGAATATCTTATTCCTACCGAAGAGGCGTTAAGCCTACTTGATCTGAAATGTTTGAGGACTGGCCAAGCAAGCGGAGCGTAACCGGTTCCGGCGGGATTGAGAGCGTCAGATTTTTTTATATATATAAAAGGTTGAGGGGTAGTTTCTAAAGGGCACCTGTTGGGGGTCAAGAGGGCTCCGGAGGCTTAAGGAATGAAATGGCTGCTTTCAGCATTCAGGTGGCTTGACTTTCTACCCCGTGTATCACCCCCTGAGTCCTGTGCTCCATTCTGAAAACCCTCCCATATTTTTGGCCCTACACATTCGTGTTGACTCTAAGGGAAGGGTCTTCCAGCCTGGCCCTTTTGTGGCTTGTGGACTTCAACTCCCAGAATTCCTCAGCCAGCGTGCCTATATAGATGTTGGTTCAACTTCTATATACGGTAGTCAATAACTCTGGGCAGCTTCTAATTAATTTATCTCTGACCTCTGGAATTAGAAACGGGGGGGGGGACTCTCTCTCAGCCCCATAAACATTGAATCCCTTCTATAGAATGGAATAGCAGAGCTGGAAGAAGGGACCTTGGAGGTCTTCTAGTCCAACCCCTTGCTCAAACAGTAGACCCTATACCAGTGGTCTTCAAACTTGGCCCTTTTATGACAGGTGGACTTCAACTCCCAGAATTCCTCAGCCAGCAACTGGCTGAGGAATT
>JANHFS010007548.1:14920-25785 GCA_032467975.1 Trimeresurus albolabris
TTTTACTCCTGTTTCTGGTTCTGGGAAGTCCAGGGGGGAAGGGGATTAGGGGATAGAGATTATAGGAAATGATGTATTTGTTTGTTATAGTTTAATATGTATTTTATTGAGATGCTCGGTTAGGCCCCCAAACTGATCTCGAAAGTTGGGTAAGAAGGGGAAGGGATATAGGTAGGTGGGAAGGTGGAAGGAGGAGTGGTGGTGAGAGAGGGTTTAGAAAGTTTTGTAAGTTGATGAGGGTGGAGGCAAGGTGGGGGCCGCCGAGCGTTTGTTAAGAAATGTATTGATTTTACTTTATTGTTTATGTATTTAAATGCATCATTTTAAACTTTGTTTTATAATTGAAAATTAATAAAAATTTTATTTAAAAAAAAAGAGTTCTGCTTTCTTGGGTGGTTAGTTGAAGTGGGTCCTTACATAAGGTGAGATCTGCATAGTACTCAACCCGGAGAAGCTGCTGCCCTACTGGAGGAGTTGCAACTGAATTTCACATGGAGGAGTTTCAGGCAGAGAAATGGGCTGAAGATCTCCTATGCCTGAAACCAGATGAAAGCCTCTCCACGGATCTGGAAGAAGCCAGGCCTTCTGGCAAAGAAAATCGAGCCAGATGGCCACTCGGGGTCAGGAAAAAAGGATGGGAAGAAAAAGCCCCCAAAGTCACCCTCACCTGAGGTAGAGGGAAGAAAAAGGCAAAGAAAAAAATCCAGAACCTGCCCCTCCTGATAAAGATGGGGAAAAGAGGACGATGGAAGCTGTGATTGAATATGTGAAAAAAGCCCTTGACAAATTTAAGGTGCAGCTGAAAGAAAGCCCTGAATTGGAGGAAGAGTTGGATGGCAAATCGGAGGAAGAGGAATCAGAGGTCCGAGAGATGGCAGCGGCTGGAGCCCAGGAGGCAGCACTGCAGAGAGGCCATCCATCTCAAGGAACCAGCGGCCTAGCACCTCAACCAGCTGAGGTGAAATCGATTCAGATAGGTGTGACGTTTGATGGAGACCTGAACCGATTGGGGTATTTCCTGGCACAAGTGTTCACCTACATGCACATCTATGGCAGAATACTGCCTACCAATGTTGAGAAGTTTCGGGTAGTTATGCTAGCTTTGGAAGGTGGAGCAGCTGATTGGATGGTGACCCTGTACAATTGCAAAGCACCTGAATTGAGGAACTTCAATCGTTTTATGGCCACTCTCCACAGGCGTTTTGAAAATTGGCTGGCAGATAAGAAAGCCCGGGAGTAATATAAAGACAGTGAAGCAAGGAAGGAGACCAGTCGCTGAGTATACTGAAGAGTTCAGAGAATTGGTCAGTCACCTTTGCTGGCCAGAAGACATCCTGGTAAGCTGTTTCCAGGATGGGCTCAACAAAGAGCTATATAATGCTTGTGTAGCTCGTGGACCCTTGGGACGGCTGTATGACTGGTGCCTGCTAGGTGAGGAAGAAGAGATCGATCAATGCAAGCACCTACATCGCCTGGTGAGACCAAGCTTCAAGCCGCAATCAGAGAAGTGAGGGAAGACCGCACGAGGTTCGCCTTCCCCAGCTCGCAGCACCGCATGCTTCAAATGTGGTAAAGAGGGTTATCAAGCCATGGATTGCCACAGCAAGACATCTGCTAAGAGAGGGGATGGTCTACTGGTTGGAAGACATCCGAGAGCCTCACCACACCCCAAGGAGACTGCGATGAGGTCCAGAAAAATTGTAGAGCTCCCCTGGGACTGTGATTGAGAGGGTCGAGCTCCGATTCCACGCTACAATGACCCAGAAGGGACAGAAAGTGATTACGAGAATGACCCATTGGTGAGTGGGCCAATTGACCCCATAACAGTGCCCCTAGAACTTTCCATACCTGGCACTGGGAAGACAGTAAAATTAGCCGCCTTGCTGGACTCTGGATGCACCAGAGCTGGCTAAACCCAGGGTAGCAGCCCATTTTATTCAGAGAAAAGAAAGATGGCTCTCTTCGTCTGTGAGTGGATTATAGGAGTCTGAACACTGTGTGCATGGAAAACATGTATCCGCTATCTTTAATAAAAGACATGTTACCATACTTATCTAAAGAGAAATTTTTTTCCAAGCTAGACTTGAGAGAAGCTTATTACCGCATATGAATAAAGAAAGGGGACGAATGGAAAACTGCCTTCAATTACCTGCTCGGTTGCTTCCAATTTAAAGTTCTCACTTTTGGGTTACAAGGGGCCCCTGCAGCATTCATGCAATTGATTAACAAAGTCCTACATGATCAACTGTATAAAGGGGTTTTGGTTTACCTAAATGATATCCTTATTTACACCGAAACCAAACATGAACACATTAAACTGGTCAGAGTGTGCTGCGCTCTGCCAAACTGTACGCCAAACTGTCGAAGTGTGAGTTCCACAAAGATTGTATTGATTACTTGGGCTATCGTATATCTAACGAGGGAATAGAGATGGACCCAGAGAAAGTGAGAGCAATCCTGGACTGTGCTCCTCCAATAACCAGGAAACAGCTCCAAAGTTTCCTAGGATTTGCGAACTTCTACAGACAATTCATCCCATCTTTTAAACAGATTGCCCTCCCAATCACAAATTATTAAAAACCAAAGGGGGGGATAAGCCAAAGCGCAGTCAACCATTAAAATGGAGAATGTCAAGCAGTTTTTGAAAAACTTAAAAGACTTTTTTCTATGGAGCCGGTTCTGAAATATCTGGACCCAGAGCAGCCATTTATAATTCAAGCTGATGCCAACAATGTGGCTGTGGGAGCGGTTTTACTATAGAGAAATAAAGAAGGACAATTGCAACCTTGTGCTTACACCTATAGGAAAATATCAGAGACTGAGCAGAGGTGGGCAGTTTGGCAGAAGGAGGCCTATGCAGTTCTATGGGCTCTCCTCACTTGGAGACATTTCCTGGAGGGGAGTAAAGTACCGTTTCAAGTATGGACTGATCATAAGAATCTTGAAGCCATGAAAAGCAAGGTGGTCCCAACATTTCCATCGTTTTGATTTCACTATTCATTATCTCCCTGGGGGAAAGAACTTTTTAGCTGAAGCCTTGTCCAGTTTACCACAATATAACAGTAAGGAAGCAGAGGTGACTAAACCATTTTTATACCCCCATCAATTAGCAGCCTCTGTAACCACCAGAGCTCAATTGAAATCTATGGCTCCTTTCAAAAAGACTTTGTTACAGGATTTTAAAATTGCATTACAGACTGACGAGTGGTTTTGAAACCACAATAACATGTGTGTGTTGAAAGATGGATTAGTATGGACTGGAGAAAAACTTCATGTTCCAGCAGCGTTAAGGCTTAAAGAAATGCAAGCAGGGTATGACTCGAAAACTGCTGGACATTTTGGTTTTGTAAAGACCTTACATCTTATTAAAAGGCAATTTTGGTCCGCATTGAAAAAGGAAATAGAAAGCTATGTAGCCAGCTGCCCCACATGCGCAGTGGCTAAACAGCGGCAATGGAAATCCCCAGGATTGCTTCAACCAGTAGCAAGTCCGTCAGCACCCTGGAGAGAGATCTCTATGGATTTTATTGTGGAACTGCCTGAAAGTGCTGGAAAGACTGTGATTTGGGTCATTTGTTCTCTAGAGAAGTCAATTTCATTCCATGCCCCAAGATCCCAACTGCAAAAACTTTAGCTAACCTCTTTGTGCAGAACATGTATCACTTTCATGGGGCCCCATAGCATATAATTTCAGACAGAGAGGTTCAATTCACCTCTAAGTTCTGGAAAGCTTTTCTGGATCTGATGGGTTCTAGTCAAGGGTTATCATCTTCACATCATCTTCAAACGAATGGGGGGAAAGAGAGACTGAACTCAGTTCTAGAACAATACCTGAGATGTTTTATTAATTATCAACAGGACAATTGGTTTGACCTTTTACCATTTGCTGAGGCTGCTTATAATAATGCTGTGCACTCCAGTACAGGTTTCACTCCATTTCAAGTAGCTAATAGTCAAACATTTGTGGCCATGCCCAAACTTCCCACCAAGTAGCCTGAAATCCCCTCCTTGCAAGAATGGATTAAACAATTACAAATACCTGGCCAGTAGTCAGGAAAGCTCTGGATAAAGCCAGGGAGGCCTATAAGACTCAAGCCGATAAACAGAGGGTGGAGCAAAAACCATATAAAGTTGGGGATAGAGTATACTTCTCCACAAAGTATTTGCAGTTTTTACAACCTTCTAAGAAATTAGGCCCTAAATTTGTTGGACCTTTCCCTATCAAACGCATCATAAACCCTGTGATGGTGGAATTGGACTTGCCAAAGAACCTATGGAAAATCCACTGCTTTCCACTATAGCTTACTCAAACTGGAGGTTACTTCTAATCTCAGGCCTCCTGCACCTCCAGTGCCCACACCTATCATGGTTGAGGGTGAACAACATTTTGAAATTAAAGACATTTTGACTCTCATACACACCATGGGGTGACACAATACTTAGTAGCTTGGCAGAATCTCCCTTCTGCCCAGAATGACTGGGTGTACAAGAAACATGTTAAAGCCCCTAAACCTTTAAGATGCTTCTGCTCTCAATATCCTGATAAACCTAATTGATATGCCTGTATTGTTTGTTCCCCTTCCCCTTTGTCTTCTAGGTGGATTTTCCATTCTTCTAGGGGGGCGTATGTCAGAACCCCAAAACCCTTACTGTTTTCCCTGCATATATGCTCTTGTTTTGGGGCCTGCCATTCTGCTGGGGGGAGGGGGTAATTTGCTTTCGCTTGGGATGACTGTTGCTTTCTACCTTCCTCTCCCGCCTCTATCCATATTGAGAGAAGAAAGTGTCTTCCTTATGAGAGAGACAGTTACGGAGAAACGAAACTGGAAAAGACCTTGAGATGCACGCCAACTTGTGCCAATTACCTAAATATCATGCCATCTGTGGATTGGCTGGATTTGAAATGGACATTATGACTTTTATGGGAGGAGGAATATTGCTAGTTTAACTATACCGTTTGAGTGGGATTTCTCCCTGATGTCGCCTTGACTTCCCTAATGTCACTAACCCCTAATAAAAGTTTTCTTTTGAGACAATGTGTGTTTCAAGAATTCTGCTTTCTTGGGTGGTTAGCTGAGGTGAGTCCTTATACTGGCCCACTTCTTCTGCGGCATTCCCAGGCCTGCTTTTCGCAGAGCCCTTTCCAGAAGGCCACTCCACTCGAGAACCAAGCTATGGATTCAATTCATGGCTTAGTTCTGCAAGGCCTCTGCAGCCAAGAACTGAGCTATGGATTGAATCTGGAAAGGCCTTTGACTGCAAAATGAAGGCCAGAGCTCCATTCTCAGCTGCAGAATGAAGCTACTCCTTTGGCTGCAGAAGAAGTGGGCCAGCTGGGTGGGGCTGTCGGTGCCAGAGGTGAGTGGAAAAGGCACCCCCCCAAAAAATAATACCTGGCGTCTCTTTTGGAGGAAAAAAAATAAGATTGGGTATTTTCGGGGGAACACGATAGAGAACAAATGAAATATATGATATCATCAAGAGAGTAAAAGAATTGAAATGGAAATGGGCCAGTCACATAGCAACAAGAACTGAAGTCAGGTAGACCAAGGCAGTCATAGAATGGATCCCACTTGATAAAAAGTGTCCACGAAAGAGACCTAAAACAAGATGGATTGACAACATCAGCAAGTATTGCAAGCCCAATTGGCAAAAGAAAGCTCAGGACCGTATAGGTTGGAAATATGCAGAAGAGGCCTTCATCCTGCAGTGGATTGACAATGGCTAAAATGATGAATCAAATCAAGCAACTACTATATTATTGTCACAGACAAACCATCAACAAGTTAAGCAGGGCTATTAATTTACCAATTCATTTGAACCAGTTAATTTTTCCCTAAGAATTTCACTTGGTCAAAGATAAAGTGTGTTCAGGTCCCTTGTGCCACCAGACTGGCTGAACATTACCAATATAGAGGAGGTATTCCTGATGCCGCTATGGCTGTTGTGATACTATGCCATTGCTCTTCCTCCCTCCTGTAGACTGGCGTGACAGTGGTTTCCTTCAATTCTCTAACTTTTTCAAATGCTGTTGTTCCCCAAGGCTCAACTTTTACCTTCTTCAGCTTCTCAGACTGCAGTTGTCAACCATGTTACTAACTTAACTGCAGTGATTCACTTAACAACTGTGGCAAGAAAGATCATAAACAAAATTCATTTAACAAATGTTTCACTTAGCAACAGAAATTTTCTCACTGACCAGCTTTCTGTAATGCTTTCATCAAGGTGCTAAAGATAGGACAAAACGGTATCTATCAGGAGTCAAACTCAACCTGATAACACCTAAATTCATTAGAATTTACTTTTAATAATTAGGCATAAAATTGAGCTTTCCCAGTAATTGAATCCTAGGCTTTTTTAATTGAAGCATTAGATGGGAGAAGCACAACCACAGCAACAGCAACCAGAATTACCAGGTGTACAGATTCCTACAATCAATAATAGAAAGATTCTAAAAGCAGGGATTTTTTTCCCCAGTTGATCAATCCAAACCACTTTGTTTATTATCACTTTTAGGTTAATTTCCAGCACTTGTCCAGGGAAGTTTCTTATGTGACTGTCTTAATGCATTTGACTGCCCAGGTAGCCAGGGAAGAAAGTGTGTGCATTAAATTGATGCATTCTAATTCAGTGACAGTATGAGTGAGAATATGCTTGTCCAGTCATTGAGTGTGCAATGCTATCTATGTGGGAGGCACATTTGCATTGGCACAAAAAGTCAGCCTAGCCATTTTTAATGTCAAGGCTATTTTCACAATAGATTAGAGTTCATGGGTTATTAGCTTTAAAACATAGAAACATTTTTTTTATTTGGAACATTTAAAAAACAACAAAACAATAACCCAACACATACAAGACTACCTTTAAACAATATCAGTTAATTGACACAAGGAGTCTCTTATTTTCATGCTAAAAGCCAGTGTATACGTTCTGCTGCCACCGTCTCGTACCGGAGAAAAGTACCATCTAACAACTCTACAACGAGACAGTAGGCGCGCAAATCCTGCCTCCTGCGTTATGCAAATATGCTAAATAAACTCAATCCACATGCCGCGTCTACAGCAGCGGTCGCCGTCACACAACTGAACTTCAGGCCGGCGCGGTTAAAGGCCGGGAGGATGGGTAGGTGGGCGGGTAGGCGGGTTCCTGTGCGATGGTGCGCGCCCCGTCAGCTCGCGTGGTGCCTGGGGAGGGCGAAGCCTTCGCAGGCGCACAACCCTTCCCCCCGCCGCCTCCTTACGCGGACGCGCGCCGGGCTGGCTCAGTCGAAATGGGGAGGCGATAGGTTCGGGAACGCGCGGGCGCGCTTGCTGGCTTTGCTTTTGCTTCGCTTTCCTTTGCTCGAGCGAGCCTTTCGCTATTAAGCTGGTGGGTGGGAGCTTGCCGAGAAGCAGCGGTTTTCCCCAGCAGTGGAGGAGGTGCGTTCTCTCGATACGGCATCCTGCTCTGCAACCAGAGGTTGTGGCTACTTGTGAGTGTTGAATGTTTCTTAGCATTGGGGGGTCCGGGGGGAATGTGTCTGCGCTCCTTCCCAGCGGTAGTTTTGTACGAGCTGAGGGGCGGGGCGGGGCGGTGTGGCTGCCATCCCCTGTTAGCTCCGCACTCAGCCGGTTTGGTAACCTCGCAAAGACCCTGGAGACCTGGGGCTGAGTGGCTGCTCCGGCAACAAGGGCGGTGAGCTAATATTCGCTCGCTGTTCCCCGTGGCAACCGGCAGCTGCCGTTTTGTGGGGACAGACTCACCGCTTGGGATCCACCCTCCAGAAGCAAGGCGGTAAGGAGGGAAAGCTGTTTCCAAGTTCTCCCTGCTTTTCACCTGCCTCTTCAAGATGCTGAAAACCCAGGCGGCAGGCGAGTTAGCGTCACCTATATTAGTCCGTAGTGGGTCATTAAAGGAAACTGGAAAGGTCCCAGGGCAAGCCCAGTCCTGTGCAAAAATCATCATGCATGAAGGAAGGCCGAGAAGGAAGAAATAGAGGCATGTCTTCCCCTTCCTGCCACACTGACCGCCTGGATTGTCCCTTTTGGTTTACAGTCTGAGGTGCTTTGGATGATATTCTGCATTTAACCTCTAGTTTTGCAATCGGACCTTGCAGTTGTTGCAGCTGAAGCTCATGTCACCTTAAGGCCTGGCATTTCTGTCATGAGCTGGAGTCCTAATGGTAATCACCCTCTTCCTTTCTCCTACTGTGTGGGTGTGCCTCAGTTGTGCACATCCATATTCACTGTGTCTGACAGCCAGGCTTGGTACAGCAGCAGAAGCAATCCACCCTTTTTAGCATTCAGGGCTGGGCTCAAGTTTGGGTGTCTGGCTCAACCTGCTCTGGCACAGCCTCTGAAATGCTACAGGTGTGAGTTCTTTTTGAGCAAATGGCTGCAGTTATTCATGTGTCCCAGGGCTCTGTTCAGGACCCAATGCTCTTCAACATCTTCATCAACGATCTGGATGAGGGGATAGATGGGAACTCAACAAATTTGCAGAAGACATCAAGCTGGCAGGAATAGCCAACACTCCAGAAGACAGGCTTAAGATAAATAAGGATCTTGACAGACTTGCACATTGGGCGCTATCTAACAAAATGAAATTCAATGGTGAAAAAAGTAAGGTAGTACATTTAGGCAAGAAAAAACAAATGCACAGGTATAGTATAGGTGGTACCTTGCTCTTCCTTCCTCCTGTAGACTGGCGTGACAGTGGTTTCCTTCAATTCTCTAACTTTTTCAAATGCTTAATACCACTTTACAACGTCTTGGTAAGGCCACACTTGGAATACTACATCCAGTTTTGGTCACCACAATGTAAAAAAGATGTTGAGACTCTAGAAAGAGTACAGAGAAGAGCAACAAAGATGATTAGGGGACTGGAGGCTAAAATATATAGGGATTTCCTGCCTGAGCAGAGGGTTGGACTAGATGACCTCAAAGGTCCCTTCCACCACCACCACCACCACCACCACCACCATCATCATTTTAGTATTAATTCCCTGTAGTGACAAAATAAGTAGCAGGGAACTGTGCTAGTTGCAGTGAAAGTGGAAGTCTGGGATTATGTGGTGCCTTGTTCCTCTGTCTGTTTGAAGCTGACATAGCCTTTGATTATACCTCTTCTCTACAAAAATTACCCCTTGTTTAAATTGTCGAAACACTTCAGTTTTGCTTTTTAGTAAATAGCAAAATCCATATCTAGAGTAATCACCAACAATTACCAAAGTAAATTTGGCCCCTCCAATTGATTGGAATAGAGGGCCAATTAAATCAGGATGCACTAACTGAAAAATTCTTTCAGACTTTCTTTCACTTCTTTTGCTGACAATATACTTTTGATTTGGCCTCTTTGCAAATAGCACAATCCAAATAATTGTCATAATCTTTTATATTCAAACCTAAAGCTTGCATGACCCAGCCCTCTGTGCAAAAAATGTGCACACCCATTATGCTTTGGGTGAAAAGATTGCACACTGCCACCAGTTTCCTTGTGGTTCAAAACATATAAATTGTTCATTTTCAATTGTTCACACATATTGTTATTCTTTATGATCTTACATGCACCCTCTGCAAAAATTATCTTATACCTGTTGTCCCCAATTGAGATCTGAGCCTGATGCCAAAGCTGATGAAGAACACCAGACATGAGGTGCAGGTTTTGTTTCTTTTTATTGAAGCACTTCGGCAAAAGGGGCCCCAGCCAGCAAAATGCCGGGACCCAGAAGAAAGGATTCAATAAGCTTTTATACAGTTTTTCAAGGCAGGATATAGAAACATTGATTAACAATCTAAAGGATCCTCTATTGCAGGGCTTTTCAACCAGTGGTACGGGTACCACCTGTGGTACATTGGCACCTGGCAGGTGGTACGTGACCATCCTAGAAAAGTGGTAGCGGGGAGGGAAATGAGAGCGCCGCCAGGTGGGCAGGCAGATGTCTTGCTCAGCTGTGCCTTGGGGGGCACTTTTTTCAGTGCCATTGTAACTTCAAACAGTTACTAAGCGAACTGTTGTAAGTCGAGGACTACCTGTACTTTATCACTTTTTTCTTTTTTTTTTTTGGTCATCAAGTTTTTGACACCTTGCTAGGCGACCGGTGGTACTTGGATATTGCCATATCCTAAAAGTGGTACAATGGGTGAAAAGGTTGAAAAGCCCTGGGCTAGAGAAACTCTAAACAGGATCAAGCTCACAATCTGAAAGACACACTCTAGCATTCTCCCCAACTCCAGTTCATACCCCAACTGGCAGAGGATGGATGGTGGTCTTGAAGAACGCATCCATTTCTCGGCAAGCTTGCCTGAAATCGTGCAAGAACTTGCCACTCGTCCATGCAACCTTGTGAGATCTCAGGCAGGAGCCTTGAAATCTCCCAAGGCCTCAGCCATTTATAAGCTTAAATGGAAGGAGGTCCTCACCCCAGTCAAGGCTGACCCCTACAACCGGAGTCTGAAAAGCAGAATGAAAACTGCAGCCTCCCACCTTCTTCATCCTCATCACTGGCTTGGGCAGACAGCTTCTTCAACCTCTCAATCAGCTGGCTCTCCTCCTCCTCCTCCTCTTCTGCTGCCAGTTTTTTCTTCTGCTCTTTTTTCTTGTCTCGTCGCTTCTTTTGCTGCTGCTGCTGCTGTAGGCAAAAGACCCACCCCCAGAAAAAGAGACGGTCAAGGGATGGGCAACCCGCTTACCCTCAACAGAGTAACGACTTGACTACAAGGTCCAGGAGGACCTCCCCCAGTGGTGGCGAACCTATGGCACGGGTGCCAGAGGCGGCACTCAGAGCCCTCTCTGTGGGCACGCACGCCAGTCGCCCCAGTCCTAGGCCTTCAGCTGGGTTTTATAAAACCTTTTCACTTTAGGCCTCTGCCGCCGTGTACAAAAAA
>JANHFS010007548.1:40958-53939 GCA_032467975.1 Trimeresurus albolabris
CTGAACATGAAGGAGAGGACATGGCCAGGCCTCCCTCTCCAGGACCTTCCCCTCTGGTGCAGCCTTCGGTGCCTTCCAATGGAGAGGAGCTTGGCCAGGAGCCAGGTGTTTCTGGGATCGGCCAGGAGCCAGGAGCTTCTGGGCTTGGCAAGGAGCCAGGTGTGTCAGACTCTGAGGAAGATGCGTCTTGGCTGGATCCACACCGGCCTCAGAGGGACAAACGTGTGCAGCAGCGAAAACGGCATGCCAGAGATTTTAGTTGAGCCACTGGGCCACACCCCACAGGCTATATAAGCAAGGGGTGTGCCATTTGAAACTCTTGTGACGAACAATTTTACTGCATTTGCTGTTGGAGCACTTTGGAAATTATCCTGGACTTTTTGAGTTATATTTGAAACTGTAAGTTTATCAGTAAAGTCTTGGCAGGCAGTCATGGAGTTGCTGCCAAGTGGTTATCTGTGTGTTTTGGCAGTGCTGAGCAGTCTTTTCACCCTCGGCTGACTGGTTGGGGTGTGTGAATCGAAAGGGGGACAGATCACCTTCCGCTTTTCCCTGGCCCCGGCCTCCCGGAGGCAACGGCAACTACGGCCGCCATTTTGAACAGCTTAATAGCCAGGGGCCGATCCCTCCGGATGGAGGGAGGATGGGGGGTTGATCACACAGCGCAGTCACCCTAAATTTACCTTCACTGGGCATGATTTCAACAACTTGGAGCTGCCCACATAGCGAATGGACAATCAGTCCACCCTCATTTGAGGGATTGGCAGCCTGAAAGCCCATGAATGCCTTCTTGCAGGCCTTCTGGGCAATCCCTGTAGTCATTAACTACCAGACCCTTTCAGGCCTACGCGAAGCTTCCCAACAGGTCAGCCTCCTACAGATCCAGAAAAACAAGCATAGGCCTCAAAATAAAAAAGGCTGGTGCCTCATTTACCTGGATATAGCGTGCTGGCTGTCACCATCCACTGGTCTTGCCGCCGCTAAGCAGAGTACATGTGTGCTGGTTGTCATCACAGTCGTGATTTTGCCACCACCGTAGATCTATCCTATTGCTCCAGTGTGCTGGCTGTCACCATTTCTTGGCTTTGTTGCCACTAAGCGTCCTACGAGCAAGCTGGCTGTCATCACACATGTGATTTTGCCACAGCCGTAGACCCGACCATACGCTAACTGCACATCTAACGGTCTGGTAGCCATCAGGAGCATGACAGGTGGCCAGGCTCCATTACATTGGTCCAGCATTCACCATAGTCAACAGTACTGGTCTGATCCCAACAAGTTGACTCATACCTACAACTAGTACTTTGCTCCCAGCTGATTGAGATCCCTCTCAGCACGATACTGAGATATCTTACCTTATGATGGCAGACAATAGGGTGCCCCAGTCTTCGCAGGGTACCACCTCTGCATCTACTAGCCAAAAGAAGCATAAGTCCTCCAAGCAGGAGACGGCAGGCAAGATCAAAGCCAAGGCCAAAACCATCTCCGGAAAAAAACCTTCCAAAATGGTGGAAAAACAGGCTAGTAGGAGGCACCAGGCCCTGGAGAAAGAATTCTCCAAAGCGCAGAGGCAGGCCATGATGGAAATGGAGCACGCAGAGGTCTCGGTCTTTGACCTTCCCCTGGGGCCCCCTGTCTACTCAGGGGGTTTGGTCCCCAGAGGGGATCCCCAGCCACTTGCCTCCTTCCATGGACGATCAGGAACAGTTATTTTCTCTCTGCAAGGCACCAAACGTCCAATAGGCACCCCTGGTGCCTTGGGCTCTACAGTCAGGCCCCGAGGCTACCTTTATGCCCACAGCAGTCGAGCTCAGGGCGCCAGAGCCTCAAGGAGCGTTTTCCACTGCTCAACTTCAGGCATTGATCTCTCAGGCTGTCAATCAGGCTTTTGCCTCCAGATCTTACCATAGGTCCAGGCCCGAATCGGTTGCCTCCATGACTCCATCATATGTTTCCCAGTTGGGAGTACCCGAGTACCATGGCTCTGTTTCACCATCCCAATCCTCCCATAGAAGGGCGTCATCCTCTGCAGAGTACGACCAAATGGACATACCATTGTTGGAGGAGAGGAGCCCTCTCCAGACCCTCCACCATTTGGGGGCCTTTTCAACCCGGCCCTTTTCTTACCTCTGCTGTGCAAGGCCAGCATCACAGCCAACATAGGCCGTGATCACATTCCTCAACCCAGTCCTTCAACCAGTTCGGATCCAAATCTGGTGTTTTCTGAGCCATTTGTGACTCAGCACCATGTGCCCTGTCCCCCTTTATTTTTGAACACCGTTCGGAAACAATGGGCTACGCCTGACACCTTTCCCTCCCTGGGGGAACTGACAGAAAACTGTTTAGCACAGCACCAGATTTGGATGACACTCTTGAGGTGCCAGCAGTGGATGAACCCTTGACCTATCTGCTGTCCTCATCTACGGTGTAAGGGGATATGGCCGAAACTTTGAAGGCTGAGGATAAGAGATCGGAATTGATGTTCCACAGGACATACTAGGCGGCGGCATGGGCGGTAAGAGCGGCTACTTGCACATCCTTCTTTGCCAGGACCTCTCTCCTCTGGCTTCAATCAGCTCCAGGCTAGAATTCCTCCAGAGGAGGTACGCACGCACCAAGACCTGAGCAAATTGGTTGCAGCCTTGGAGTATATGGCTGATGCGTCATTACACGCCGCCAGATTTTCTTCCAGAGCCATAGCCTCCAATGTCACAGCATGAAGGCTATTATGGCTCAAACATTGGCAAGCTGATGCCAAATTTAAGTGGTGTTTGGCAGCGGCCCCTTATCAAGGTGGCCAGCTGTTTGGGGATTTTATTTGATCGAGAATAAGGACAAAAGGAAGGTGATGACTCACCTCAGCAGGCGGGCAGACAGACGTTCCAATCCATATGTCCGCAGACAGTCCTTTCAGTCAGGGGCAGGCCCAGATCCTGCGTAGCCCTCCCGTTTCTTCACGGCCAGACAGGACTGCCCCTCTGAGAGATCGGGCACCAGACCCAGGCAGCAGTACCAGGGCAAATGGCCCTTTCGAGGAACGGGAGGTCACCCCTTCAGAAGGTCCAAGTTGACTCCTGGGAAGTGCCTCCCATAAGTGGCAGACTGGCTCTTTTTGCCCACCAGTGGGAAGCCACCACCACAGACTCCTGGGTCCTCAGCACTATCTGGTACGGTCTGTCCCTGGAGTTTGTGTCCACCCCGCCAGGGCGCTTCATTTCTTGCCCACTGTTAAAAAATCCAGTCAAGAAGGGCCTCATGCACGAGGCCATTTGACATCTCTTGGAGATAAGAGCCATAGAACCAGTTTTGGCGGGTCAACTGGGAAGAGGATTTTATTCCATTCTCTTTGTAGTTCCCAAGGCCTCGGGAGGATGGAGGGTGATACTTGACCTGAAGGGTCTGAACTCCCATATTGCATACAGAAAATTCAAGATGCAAACGCTCCAGTCCATCCTGGTCAGCGTAAGGAAGGGAGACTTCCTGACGTCCATAGACCTCACGGAAGCATATCTCCATATCCCCATTCTCCCCAATCATCGGCAGTTCCTCAGGTTCAATTATATGAACCACCATTACCAGTACAGAGCCCTGCCGTTCGGCCTTTCGTCGGTGCCAAGAGTGTTTACCAAGGTCCTGGCGGTGCTCACCGCACACTTGAGGCTGATGCCAATACGCATGCAGTGCTATCTGGATGACATTCTCATCCAGTCATCCTCTATTCCGGCCGCCCACTTGGACCTGGCCTTGTCAATCAAGACCCTTCAAGACCACGGATTCTCGGTGAACTTTCAAAAGAGCCAGACAGTTCCCTCAACCCGCCTCCTACACCTGGGTGCGGTAGTAGACACAGACCGTTGCCAGGTCTATCTGTCTCGGGAACGTCAGGACAGCATCCGAGCCCTGATCCTCAAGGTCCACAGGGAGCATGTAGTGACACTGGCTATGCTCTCCCAACTATTGGGAAAGATGATATCGTGCATCGCAATAGTGCCTTGGGCCAGACTACACTTCAGGAATCTCCAATGGTTTTTGCTCCCATTTCAGAGATTGGGCACCAGCTCCTCCAACCAAAGGGTAAGGGTTACTCCTCAGATCCTACAGTCCCTTCAGTGGTGGTCCTCCCCAGTGGTAGCCAGAGGTCATTTTTCAAGGAACCCATTCAGCTCACCCTGACAACAGATGCCAGTCTGTTTGGCTGGAGAGCGCACCTTCAATCACAGTTGGCTCAGGGCCGGTGATCCCGGTTAGACCTGAAGCACAACATCAACTGGTTGGAGCTCAGAGCCATACATGTGGCTCTCTGCCACTTCTGCAACAGGGTTGCGAGGTGACACATGCTAGTCCTCACGGACAACGTGGCGGCAAAGGTCCACGTGAACCGGCAAGGGGGTACCCGTTCCAGGTCCCTTATGGCCAAGGCCAAGTTGTTGGGCTCCTGGGCAGAGACCAACCTCTCCTCCCTCAGGGCCGAACACATCTCGGGAGAGGCAAATCGACAGGTGGACTTCCTGAGCAGGTTGACCATGGATCATTCCGAATGGCGCCTGCATCCAGATCTCTTCGCAGAGATTTCGGAGAGGTTCAGTCAACTGGTCCTGGACTTGTTCGCCTCGCCGACGAACTCCCAGGTCCCGAGATTCTTCTCCCAGTTCCCATCTCCGGGGGCGGAGAGACCGGATGCCCTCTGCAGTCCATGGCCAGGGGGCCTGCTTTACGCCTTCCCTCCTCTCCCTCTGATCCCGGCAGTTATCAGCAAGATACTGCAAGACCGGGCAGAGGTGATATTTGTGGCTCCACACTGGCCAAGGTGGCCGTGGTTTGCCGACCTCGTGAATCTTTCCAGGTCTCCTCCATGGAGGATTCCTCCAGGTTGCATCACACTCAGCCAGGGAGCTCTGCAACATCCGGAACCCCAGTGGCTGCATTTAACCGCCTGGCACTTGTATGCCCCATCCTGACATAGGAATCCTACTCGTCAGGCATAATTTCCATGATTCAGGCCTCACAATGGCCGGCGACGAATCGCATTTATGACTACATATGGAGGAATTTCTTTCATTGGTGCGAAAAACACCATCTGGCTATCTCAGCTGTGACTATTCCAAGTATCTTGGATTATTTATTGGAAGGCCTCAACAAGGACTTGGCGCCCAATACCATCAGCAGACAGGTGGCAGCTCTATCCACGCTCCTTACCTGTGAAAATTTGGCGCCATTGGCTCAACATCCCATGATACACTCCTTTATCAAGGGCGCCACCAATACCAAGCTGCCTGTGGTGCATAGGTATCCCTCTTGGGAGTTGCCGCGGGTCTTACAGACCCTCACCACGACGCCATTTGAGCCTATCAAAACCTGTACTTTGCGGTTCTGGTCCCTCAAGGTCGCCTTCCTGATAGCTGTTACGTCAGCTAGGCGGATTTCTGAACTGGCAGCTCTCTCTATCACAGATAACCTGTGCATCTTTCACCAGGACCGAGTGGTCCTTCGCTTGGATCTTGCCTTTATTCCCAAGGTCAACACCTTGTTTCACAGGGCGCAGGAGATTGTACTGCCAGATTTTTGCCCTAATCTGTCTCATGACTTGGAACGTCAATGGCATGCACTGGACGTCTGCAGGGCATTGCGCTACTACATCAAGCGGACGGCGGTCTTTCGCAAGTCAGAAGCCCTCTTCGTTTCCTTTCAACCTTCTTCTATGGGACAGAAGGTGTCTGCCTCTACCATAGGCAGATGGATCAGGGCTTGCATTGCGGGGGCTTATCAGTTGCATTCCCTATCAATTCCAAGTCATGTTACTGCGCATTCCACTCGCAGTGCTGCGACCTCAGCTGCATGGGCGACACAGGCATCCATTGAGGACATTTGTAGGGCAGCAACGTGGTTGTCGCCTTCTCCCTTTGTGAGGCATTATAAACTGGACAAGTTTGCCTCTGCAGACGCCTCCTTTGGCCGGAGAGTGCTATAGCAAATAGTTCCATAGGACGGGACACCGGCCCAGGCTGCTTCCCTCCATAGGGACAGAGTGGCTTTGGTATGTCCCATTCGTGGATTCTCCATCTCCCATGCTGGAGAAGGGGCGTTGTCTTACTTGAACGCCTTTTCTCAGCATGGAGATGGAGAATCCACACCCACCCCTTAGGGTCCGTCAGGTCCAGTGTCAGAGGTCTGGGAGCCGACACATCGGACTGTCATCAATAGCTTCGCACTCGTCGAGACTGGGTGTGGCCTGGTCCAGGACGGGCGTGGCAAGTTTGACTGACTTAGTCTAATTGGGCAGGAAGACAGAGTTAACACATTCATGGATTCTCCATCTCCATGCTGAGAAAAGTTGTTCAGGTAAGACAACGCCCCTTTTCATGTTCTCATGGTATCTATGTAATTCTATTATATAAGAGCACAGGAGACTCTTGTCAATAAAAATGTATAATGAAACAGGAGAAATATAAGAAATTCTCTGATTTGGCTTCTTATTATGATCAATCTTGTAAACAGTGTGATTCAGCTTCAAATCCATTATCAACATTAGTGTGGTTACTGTTTTTGCTGATCTCTAGAGTCTGGCAGTCAAATTCTTCATGCAAGATTAGTTAAGCAAAATAAATTATTCAAAATATGCATTTAAGGTATGCCATTCTTCATGAAATTAGCCTCAAATAATATAAAATAACACTGTGGTAAATGGAAAAAGGGCAGACATCAAAGCAAGTTATGAAGATGAATACTTTTAAATAAATATTTGAAAATATATGAAACATTTCCCATAGCACTTTGTTAGTGTCAACAGTTATTTACCCTTTAACTTTTAACTACTGCTGTATTTGCCACATGGGATTACCCTGGTATGAGTGTGCTATTTGGGTTGTTAACTATTGTGTAACACAGGAATTACACAATACCATGTTGAAAGATCAGCAGTTGGTTATCTCTTGCCTCTTAAGCACAATTTAGGGTGCTGGTGTTAATCCGCAAGTAATTTAATATTATTATTTAAGAGACACTCCCTTATTATAAATCTTTTGCAGACTAAAAATTTGCAAAGGATATTTCCTGTATTGTTCCAAAGTTATGGAATAGATTCACTTAGTAGTTGCATTTAGCTCATTGTCATTATTTTTTGAAGAACAACAAAGAATCCTCATTGTTGTTTGGAATTTGTACTTTCCTATTAGGAGGAGCATGAATACTGATTTCATCATATTGCTGTTTGGTTTGTGACTCCATTGTAAGGAATATGATGTGAACATTCATACAGAGTAGAAGTGCCCCAAGAGCATCTTACCTTAGTGGCCTTTAGAGCTATTAAAATATACAGAAATTACAGGAGATTTAAATATCTCCTCCAAATGTTCAAGGAATATTTAAAGATGGTTGTGGGATAGCCTCCCACATCCACACATTCTGTATTTGTGAGCAAAGATTCTTGTTGTGAACTTACGTGTAGGAGGGAATTTGATCTGTAAATGTTCACACACATATATATGTGTACACACACTAATATACACACATATGTACAAGCAATTTATAAAGCAAGGCCACATATCTGAATAAATCTATATTTTTATTTCTTGATATATAGTAAACTTGGACAAGGGGTCTGAATTTCATGTTACTTCTTGTTTCATAAATAAGAATTTATAAGAGACTATAATGACAGCAATAGAAGGGAAAGAAAGTATTTTATTCACTAAAAATAACTAGTGAGCTTAAGTTTTATACATTCCAAAGCAGATTATATTACCTTTTCATCAAATGTGATAACTAGAAGATTGGTTCTTGAGTTGGAAAGAAACATTAGCTTTGTCAATATAGTTCAAATAGACATCTTACTTCTAAAAGAACTGAAGTGGCAAGAAAAGAAAAGTCTTGAATATTGATTTGTGGTAATAGTATCCTTATCTCATGAATTACGAGCTCAGCTGAGTTGTTGTTTTCAAATGTTTTATTTTTATGTTGAATCTTTATTTATGCAGTCCTGTAAAATTAAGTCAGTTACAAAATTCATTGTTCTTTATGTTTCCGGGCATCAAACATTCAAATCTGCCTCATGAAAATGTTATTCCTAAATATTCAAAAGATGAGTTTCTAGTGGGACACACTCTCTACTTCCTAGTCCCACACTGAGAATAGCATGAAATACCTTGATTTCTTTTAATGCCACTACAGCAATCTTTTTGTGGTTATTGTTGAAGAATTCTTTTAAGCCTATGGTTTCAAGATCACTCTTTCAAAAATGCACTCATTGTGTGAATAGTCTCCCTGCAACAGAGGAACACTCTGTGTCTCTTTTGTTCAGGCAAGGGCCTTCAGGTCAAGTCTTTACATTTATTGTCAGAATTACATGCCATCAGCACTTGCAAGCTTGAGGTTCACTTTGGGAGCAGGCACTTCACACTAGCACATTATTGCTTCTTGTTTTCAATTCTGAAGCAAGCTCTTAAAATCCTTTGTTTGGCTTCTATTCTGGGCCATTTTTTAATATAGCTAATGTTATTGCACTTCGAAAGAATGAGGCATCCTCTATTTAAAGTAAGTTGGATTGCATACTCAATGCAAATAAAGGAATCTGTTATTGCTAATGGCCATTGATTCCAAGCCACCCTTAACACTAGGTAGATCTGCTCCAATATTAAACTTTAAAATATGAAAGTCTAAACACTTATCTGTCATGCTAATTACTGGAAATGTCTAATGTCTGTGGTATTATCAGTATCAATCTTCATCCTTGGTCTCCAACTTTTTTTTACCCTACTGAGTTATAAATGCAGACTCAAAGTTTGAAATTGAAAATTGAGATTGTTTGTATTCTTAGTCCCACCATCTTTCTTACATGGAGTTGCTGATATATACTGTGTTTCCCCGAAAATAAGTCCCGGTCTTATTTTTTTTTGCCTCCAAAAGAGGCACTGGGTCTTATTTTTGAGGGATGTCTTACTTTAGGACCACCACAGCCAGGCTTCCCACACCCCGACACCTGTCGCACTGCTGCTTGACTTCTTCAGCGGCCGCTTGCTGCCACTTTCAGCTGGACACCATGTGGCACATTGTGCCGTTGTCGGTCTAAGGGGTGGGGGGGTGAAGCTGCCCACGTGCCCCACACCCACTTACCTTACCGGTAGGACCGCCACAGCCAGGCCTCCCACACCCCAACACTTGTCAAGCCATGTGGCTCATCATGCCAAGAGATTGCACAGTGCTTCGGGCCATTGCTGTTGCTCACAGCAAGAAGCTGAGCAGCTTTTTGGGCCATTGCTGTCACTCGTGGCAGGACACCGCATGGCAGTTTGGGCCATTTCTGCCACACAGCCAAGTGGCTCTTTTAGCTATTGCTATTGCTCGCAGCAGGACACCACATGGTGCTTTGGACTGTTTCTGTGGCGGAAACAGCCCGAAGCACCATGTGGCGTTCTGCCACAAGTGATGGCAATGCCTGAAGAGCCACTCGGCTTCTTGCTGTGAGCAACAGCAATGGCCCGAAGTGCTGTGCAACCTCCTGGTGTGATGAGTCACACGGCTTGTGAGAGGCCAGTAAGGAAAGCGGGTGCATGGGGCAGCTTCAACCCGCTACCCCTTCCCACACCCCCAAACTAGGGCTTACTTTCAGGGGGCCTTATATTAGACCCACTCCAAAAATCAAGCTTACTTTCTGGGGGGGCTTATTTTGGGGAAAACATGGTAATGAGCTTGGCATGCCTCTTTGCTTCTCATACCTTTTCCTTTGGCTTTACAAAAAGCAGCTTGTTATTGTCACATCAAGTCTATCAAACTATGCCCTAGCATAAGTTTGGTCCAAAGTCAGGGTATTTTCTGAAAAACAGTATTGAAAAGAACAAATGAATGAGAAATTTAAAAGCAAACCAAGGTCAGTTCCAGAAACATTTTGAAGCAAGGAATTGGGATATTGGGAGGCAAGATACACCCTGACTGACCAATATTCCAGGAGCTTTGCCATCCCAGGTCACTTCCTAAATATGAGAAACTTGTGACTTCTCCCCAAGTATAACTTATGCTAATTAGACTACTTTCTTGATTAAACCTGCCTCATTTTACTGTCCAACAAAATGACCAAGCATTCCTGCATTTTCTTCTGACATTTTATCTTCATATGACAAAATTATTGAGTGCTGAGTGAAGTGGAGAAAGTCCTTGTTCAGTGCCAGGCTCTTCTGGCACTGAACCAAGGGGTCTGTTGTTGGCTCAGCATAGTGGTTGTTGGCTAAGCAAAGTGTAGTGTTACTTGTGGGATGCTTTCTCTTGATCATTTTCATCTATCTTGTCTTGAGACAAGTTTGTGGCAACCTGTCTAGATTGCTGATTTAGATCCCAATACTTTCTGGCAATAATAATTCCACACAGTACCATCATATCTTCCTTGGCTGAAACATGGTTATTTAACCCCAATACTATAAAGGGATGAGCTTCTGTTTTTTGTACTTATGTTACCTTTTGTCTTTTGGGATTTTTCATTTTTGTGTTAACATCATTATTAAGTCACTTAGTTATTTTGTGGTGAAGGGTCACACAAGTTTATTGTAAATTGTGGTCATGTGACTCAGGGCACTGCAAATGGTAATAAATGTGGACTTGTTTCTGAACACTCAAAATTCAGTCATGTGACTGTGAGGGACCCAGAACTTAGAATTCAACTAGTAAGTTCCATTTTTGGGGTCCATCATAACTTTGCTAAGTAACCAATCATACATCGAGAACTATCTGTACTTCAGTAATTTTATTTGTCACTTGCTTATAGAAAAGCACAGAACAAACAAAATAATAAAAATCACAACATAGTATCAACAGTGTAACAGTAAAAGACATTTAAAACATTATCAATTCCAGCTTTACAATAGTTATAACAAATATTGACTACTGACGTTGGAAAATTCTTTCAGCTTTATTAAAGATCCTGAAAAGCGAAGCATTTAAGGGTCTTTTTAAATCTTAAACTCCAAACATAGTTCAGTGGGAAGTTGATTATAAATAGTAGAAATTAGATGGGGGAAAAGCTTTAAAATATTACATTGCTATTCTGACATGAGCAAAGCTAAGGTACTTTAATTCTATGAATTAAACATACAGGAACAGGAATAAAGTTACTCAAATTACTTGATTCTTTTAAGCATTTCTTGAAACATTAATATTGGCAGTTTGAATAGGCAGTGCTTTGAAACCCCTAACTGGTATAAGGATTAATATAAAGAAGAGATGAAGGTGAAGATGTGAATAGGAAGCTTTGGGATCTCATGCACCATACCATTTTGAATTTTAACCAGAGGGCGGAGATTACCAGCAGGAAAGCCTCCCCAAAATGAATCTGAAATATGAACTAGCTAGCTGTTTATTTGTCTCAATATTAATAAATGAATTTCTCAAATATTCAGAATTACAAGAAAGAATGACTGTCTGTTTGAAAGACAATAATAAGCTTGTCCCAATTGATTCAATAGATAGTAACCAAACTCCCTAACACGTAATTTGGATCAGATAAAAGCTCTGTTTTGAAAATGCAACACAGGCTTATCATAGCATACTACTGACTGAACTAACAAGTTACCTCTGAGCTAGTTTTCGGCAACCCAGCTAGCACCTGAGGAAGTCTTACTGAAGAGGCTATCAAAGAAATAGCAATAGTTAAGAATTAAGCCCTCTTCACTAATACCATGTCAGCCTTACCAAGTAAACCAGACAGGAAATATGATAAAGTAATTCTACTTTATTGTAAAACTATGTTATTGTGAAGCTATAAATACATCACAAGTCCGAAATCCTTCCATAGTCTCCTTTACAGCCCAAGAAATTTAGGTTCCCTTCTGAGTCTCTTTTCCCACCCACTATCAAGCTGCTGGCTATACTGTGTCTTATCTGGCCATTCCTTAGAAACTTACATAGAGCATTATGAACTCTGTGATCTTTGATGGTCATCTGCAAACAAGCTATGTGTTGTTGAATTGGTGTTACTTAGTGGCTAACTGTCAATCCTCTTGACGATCATTAATTTTACCAAACTTGAATAGGCAACTTTATTTGCTATACTGTTTCTTTTTTTATGAAATTAGTGGTTGCTCCCAAGTCTGCAAGAGCAGAAAGTTCAATCTTCTGCCTGGAGTCTAAAGTAACAATAACAGGTTAATTCAGTATGTTTGCCTGCTGTCACCTGACTGACTTTTCTCACATGGTGGAGGGCCTTCATTTGGAACTCCTGAGAAGGGGCCCAGAAAAATGTCCTTGTTATACTGCTTCAGAGTAAGCTGGTCACTTGCTGGCTACGTGTTCTGTTGATTTACAATTTCTGCACCTAATTGCTGTGTCCAACATTAACACTTTTACTGGAAATTCCCTGGCTATGTGTCCAGAGGCCCTTGAGTAAAATCACAGTCCCCAATCCCTTCTTCTTTGCTTCTCTACTGAATACAAGGATCTCTTGGCTGCTCTGATTTGCATGGGTTCTTCCACACTAGATTCTGAGAAGACCATTGGGCGGGATGGTATGGGGGAAGATAGGCTGTAGGTTCTTTTCCCTTACCCTTTTCTTCCTGCCTTAACTCTTCCAGGGGCATCTATTATTACACAACATTGGTACAGCTCTTTCGGGTGTTTGGTGATGCCATGCTTTACCAGCTTGTCTCTTAGGTTCTCACCCATTCCTTTTCTGAACTAGACAATTCATGCTAAGATAGTCCTCCCTACATTGCCAGCTTCCCGATCTCTTATCTAGGAGTGATTTTCTCTATAGGTTCTCAAAAGCGTCCTTTGAATTTACACATGAAGTTCTGATAGCTGTCTATTATCAGTTTGTTCCCCTTAGTGAACTGTATTGCCCACTTGACTGCTGCTTCCTTTAGCAAACTCAGCACAAAAGTCACTTTAGTGGGACACTCCACTGGTTTGCCTGCTGTAAAAAATTCACATTAGAATAGAATAGAATAGAATAGAATAGAATAGAATAGAATAGAATAGAATAGAATAGAATAGAATAGAATA
>JANHFS010007548.1:105116-115184 GCA_032467975.1 Trimeresurus albolabris
TAAGCCGAGGGGGGCATTTTTCAGCACAAAAAATGTGCTGAAAAACTCGGCTTATACTCGAGTATATACGGTACTTGCCGATCATCCACATTTTCATCTATCAGAATAGTGTCATCTGCTGTGTACAGGTTATTAGGGTTTCACAACCCCATTCAGGTGGTGGCTTCCTGTGCTAAGTACAAATTACACATGAAGACTGGGTTGATCCTCATTTCCCTAAGAATTACAAGAATTCAACATGACATTGATGATAAACTTGATAGGATCAATAAGTATTTGAAATTTTCCTATTTTCTGAACACATTGAATTTAATAATTTCTCACAGTATCAGCTGACAACTCTTTATTTTGCAAAATTTGAGAATGAGTCTTGTTATTTTGATGGGAGTGAAAAGACTAGGAAAAGAAGGAAAAAATCCTACAAGGCAGATTACAAACCTCTTTTGTATGTTGCCAAGAAAAGTATAGGTAGTCCTCTAGTTACGATGGTAATTGGGACCAAACATTGCTTGTTAACTTGTTAGTTAACAAGTTAGATAATCTCATCAGTTGTTAGCCAAGGATCATACCCCAATCCAAGCCATTCCAGGCTTGGTCCCTTTCAGTCCCAAGCCTAGATAATATAAGGCAGGCCTTTTCAACCTTTTCACAGATTTTACCACTTTTAGAACATGACAATATTTGAGTACCACCAGTGCTTAACAAGGTGTCAGAAACTTGATGACTAAAAAAAGGGGAGGAGGATTTTGGGTTTTACTGATTAGATTCATTTGCTGTTATAGAAATGGCTAGTTTATAATATGGAAAAGTAAAAAGTTGAGGTTCGATGTTAATGCTTCCTTCTACTGCAACAGAGAAAGTCTGTTCTTTTTCCCTTTTCCCCCTCACTTTCCCCCCCTTTTTCCTCCCCACTGTGTCCTACTATTTGCTTTTGTATTTTTGTATTTTTATATTACAAACTGTAGAAAAAAAGGAAAAAGTGCCAGTTTTAATTTCTTCTGTGGCTATTCCTTTGCTGAATCACTTTCCCTTTGCACTGACAAATGTATGATGAATTTATCCATATTTATTAATATGCACCACTACCTTCGTGGCTGTACCTCTCTCCCTCTCCTCTCTCTTTTTCCTCCCTACCTGCTGGGCTCTCTTTCCACAGCCTCTTCTTCCCTCTCTTTCCTCCCTGCCTGCTGGGCTCTCCTTCCACAGCTTCTTCTTCTTCTCTCTTTTTCCTCCCTGCCTGCTGGGCTCTCCTTCCACAGCTGCTCCTTCCTTCTCTCTTTTTCCTCCCTGCCTGCTGGGCTCTCCTTCCACAGCTGCTTCTTCCCTCTCTCTTTTTCCTCCCTGCCAAAGTAGTTAATTGGGGATTGTGATTTATGACACCTGTAGGAGTGGGGAGTTCAACTTTTACTTTGTAACTTTTGGGGAGATGGGTAGGAACTTTCAGTCTTGGGTTCACCTTTGTTCATGCCGATACTATGTAGCCATTAAAAGGAGGAAAGCAATTGCCTCAGAGTTCTTATTTCTACTGGTCTCATCTATCGGAACCATGACATTAACCCAAGACTGCAAAATTCAATACCTCATAGGGTCCTGAGCCCTGGTCGCCTACTATACCTTGGGAGGACGACACAGACTCAGGGAAGATGCAGAAATAAAAAAGAAAGGGGAGTCAATCTTGAGCCTCGGAGCAGCGGCAGAGGATGGGACACAGGCTGCTGCTTTGGTGGAGAGTGTGGATCTAGGAGCTGGAGCAAGACCAAAGGCCCGTGAAGTCCCATTGGAGAAGCTGACTCAGAGGGAGGAAGCAATCGTCCTCGGGGGACTTGGCAGTCAGATGCTGCCCTGCCACTTAAAAAGCTGCAGAGATCTCATTGCAAGGCTTCCAATCACCTGTAGCTATAAAAGCTAAATGGCTGGCCGCCCGGGACAAATCCGGGGAGTTGAAGTACCTGACTGTAATCCACTCAGTGGAAAGTCTGAGGGAGAAGTTTGACCAGTTGGAGATGGGCGAAGGAGGACAGGCGATACGCCAGATGATCTCAGGGGTGAGAAGACAAGTGGTCCCGTGAGCCTCCACCACCCTGGCGAAGTCCCAGTCCTATAGTGATTGAGTGGGCTGCCTCCACACTGCAAAGCCTGACCTGATGTCGAGCCCAGTGCACTGGCAGAGCCCTGACCGCTATCGGCGCCACATCAACCTGGATCAACCCCAACAACAGGTTAGTCCCGAATACAACCGGCAATCTGCAGCCCCAATCGATACAGGCGTCCTGCTAGCCCAGATCGATGCTGCTGTTCTCCGAGCCCTGATCTCTACCAGTGCCAGTAAGCCCTGACCTCTATCGGTGCTACACCAGCCCCGAGTGCCAATGGTGCCCGGTCAACCCAGCTCACCACCAATGTCCAGCTGATTCTGATCCCTATCAATGTCATGCTAGTCCTGACCGTCGTCGGCATTCTGCCATCCCAAGACTTCTGCTAGGGGGTTTCCATCAGGGGGGATTTCAGCAGCCCCAATCACAATTGCCTGGCTTGCTACAGGCTCTCTGGGATCGCTGACCAGCAGATCCACCTCCCCTCAAGCCCACTTTCAATGGAGATCCTGAGAAGGTGACTATTTTCCTGAACCAGGTGTGGTCTCATGTGAATTGTAATGACTGGGCCTATTTAGACGAAGCCAAGATGATTGATACTGTAGCTGCAATCTTGGAAGGGGAGGCTGCAGAGTGAGAAGCAGGCACCACAGAGGAGCAGGCACCAGAGCTATGGAATTTCGATCTATTCACACATGGGCTGAGGGCCAAATTTGAGGATGAATCCCAGGCTATACAAGCTGAAAAGGACATCCACGATGTGAAGCAGAGATCGGCCTGCGAGAGAGTATGTGAGGGAGTTTCGGAGAGTGGCAGGACAGAATAGGCAGTGGCCCAAACAGTCATTGATCCACTTCTTCAAAGCAGGATTGGATCATAATCTATTCTAGACGTGGATCTGCAGGGGGAATCTTGATCAACTCCATGATTGAGACCTTTTGGCTACGAATTTGGATATCGAGCTGACATGGTACCATAAGCCTGCAGCTTCTGGACTTCAACCAAGGCGAGATCCGGGGAGGTGTCAACTGCTGCAGCACCCCCCACCTGCCCCAGCGCGTTGATCAGTTCGAGCTCCCGTTGGATCTCAGATCAAGTGCTTCAAGTATGGGCAACTTGGGCATTGAGTTGCAGATTGCCCGGTTCTTTTCCCTTCATCGAAAAGTGCGACTGCAGCTCCCACAAAGCCTAAGAGACAACCTCGACCAACGCAAGAGAAGTCAAATTGGATCAGACAGGAGCAAGTTGTACAAATCATCTCTCCTCCAAAGGAAAAGCAAGAAGAATCAGCCGAATGCCTGCCCGCAGCCGATCCATATGACAGCGATGACGCAGAGGAAGATAACCCGATGGTGAGTCAGCCTATCCCACCTTTTGCCCTTTCTGCTAAACTATTGGTGTCTAAGACAGGGGCTCAAATGGACTTGAACATTTTAGTTGATTTGGGATGTACCCTTGATCAACCTCCCTACTGTACTAAAGCTACGCATTAGGGCAAAATTGCTACCCTTGCCCATAAGATTCGAGCAGGCCAATGGATCTCTCATAGGAGGAGTCCTGACTACCCACCTAACTGAACTAGTGCACCTAGAAAGAGGGGAGCATTGGGAGCTAATCTGTTTTGTGGTGATCCCAAACATGATAGAAGCAGTGGTCCTGGGGTTGGGTTGGCTTGACAAATAGCACACCATGATCTGGTGGAACAATGGAGGGAGGACTTTAAGATTAGAAACTGGACCGTCACCTCCTACCCCAATCAATAGCCCAGTTGAGAGCCAAGGGCAGCCTCTAGAAACCTTGAAATCTGCTGTGGATCCCGCGCTGGGAGAGCCTATCATCCCAAGTGAATATAGAGACTTAGCAGAAGCATTCAGCAAGGCGGAATATGATGTCCTATCACCCCACCGAACCATTGACTGTGCTATTGAAATTTTGCCAGGGGCCAAATTACCTAAGCCAAAAATGTACTCAATGATCCCCCATGAACTGAAAGAACTGAGAACATACATTGATAAGAACTTAGCCAGAGGATTCATCCAGCCAACAAAATCCTGGGTAGCTGCCCCAGTGCTCTTTAAGAAAAAAAAAGATGGGTCGATGAGGCTGTGCGTCGATTATAAAGGGTTAAATTGTGTCAGCGTGGAGAACATGTACCCCCTCCCCTTGATGAAGGACATGTTAGCCCATTTGGCAAAAGGAAGAGTTTTTACCAAATTAGACCTAAGAGAGGCGTACTAATGAGTAAGAATCAAGGAAGGAGACGAGTGGAAAACTGCTTTTAACAGCTCCTTGGGGCGCTTCCAGTTCAATGTTATGCCTTTCAGACTACAGGGGGCCCCTGCGGTCTTCATGCAATTCATAAATCAAGTATTGTATAGTCATCTGTACAAGGGGTTTTTAGTTTACCTTGATGACATCCTCATCTACACAGAAACAATGGCGGAGCAGGTCAAGTTAGTGCGTGAAGTGCTCAGAAAATTGCTGAGCCCTAAACTTTACACCAAGCTCTCAAAATGTGAATTCTATCAGACATACCTGGATTACCTAAGGATACAGAATTTCCAGTGAAGGTGTTGAGATGGATCCGGCTAAGGTGAAAGCTGTGCTAGAATGGCAGCCCCCGCGAGCCCATAAGCAACTCCAGAGTTTTTTGAGATTCACAAACTTCTACAGGCAATTTATCCCCTCTTTTGCCGAGATTGCTCTGCCAATTATGAAACTGTTAAAGACGGGGAGGAATGGGGGGAAGCCAGGATCCTGCCAGCCCGTCATGGTCTATTGAATGCCAGACTGCTTTTGAGAACTTGAAAAGACTGTTTGCAGCAGAACCCATTCTCAAATATCCCAATCCTGAGAAACAATTCATCATCCAAGCTGATGTCAGCAATGTGGCTGCAGGAGCCATTCTCTCTCAAAAGAACGAGAATGGGGATTTACAGCCCTGAACCTATACCTCCAAAAAGTTAACGGACACTGAAGGGAGGTGAACAGTCTGGGAGAAAGAGGCTTACGCGGTGAGGTGGGCTCTGCTTACTTCCTTGAAGGGAGCGACTTACCTTGTGAAGTATGGACTGATCACAAAAATCTAGAGGCACTGAAATCCCCCCCCCATAAGTTATCTCCTAAAAAAGTTCAATGGGTGCAGTATTTTAACTGTTTCAACTTCACACTAAAATAGATTCCGGGAGGGAAAAATTTCCTAGCTGATGCCCTGTCCTGATTGACCCAATACAAAACCAGACAAGAGGAGGTTATTCTGCAACCAGAGTAACAGGGGGGCCATCACAGGCAAAATCAACTGAATCTGATAGCCTATTAACGAAGATGCTAAAGGAACCGATTCCTGGTTCCTGACAAATAAAACCATACTAGCTTATTGGGATGGGTTGGGTTGGAAGGGATCGAAACTGTATCTACCTGAAACTCTCTTAGAGTTTTACTGCTTTCCAAGCGCAAAAATAAGCCCAAAAAATAAGCACACATTCAAAATGAGCAGGAGGCATAGTTTAGAAAAACTTTATCTATAATATATATATAAACATGATACATACAGTTTGATTTAGCTCTGGGGAATATCAACAACTTTTAACTTGGAGATCAGAAAAAGAACAACACAGAGACATGCCCAGACCTAAGACATGCCCAAACCTAGGCTGATCACATGCCTTACACAGCCAATACTGTGTCTTAATCAAAAACAGTTCTCATTGGCTGGTTTGTTGCTATGTCTATTCCAGTTCATAAAATTTCTTACACAGTGACAGTATCTCAGACAATATTGTGGACCCTGCTCAAGCAATGCTTATATGCTATGTCCTAAATAGAAGGAAGTGAACTACCGATAATCTTTTCTGCCATGCTCAGCACTCTGTGCACTGCCTTCCTGTCCGAAGCAATAATGCTTCCAAACCAGACAGTAATGCAATACAACAGGATGCTCTCGATTGTCCCCCTATAGAAAGTGGTAAGGATGGGGGAAGGAAGATGTACTTTTCTCATGCAATGCAGAAAATGCAGATGGTAATGTCTGCTTCAGCAGTGACTCACTGTTGAGTGACCAAGCTAGCCTACTCGTAAGTTGCACACCCAGAAACATGATGCTGCTAACCACCTCCAGAGGTGAATCATTAATACACAGAGGTATGTAGCTGTGCCTGCCTTTTTTGAAATCGATAATGATCTCTTTAGTTTTTCCTACATTTAAAACAAGGCTGTTTTTATTACACTAGTTCACCAAACCCTCTATCTCCTTGTGGTAAGCACCCTTATCATCCTGAATAAGACCCACTACTGTTGTATCATCTGCATACTTCACAATATAGTTGGTGGCAAACCTTGCACCACAATCAATTTCACAATGATGTCAGGCAGTCAAATTATTTGATTATTTGTAAGGTTGCATAGCTTTCGTACAGGCTAGTCCATCCTAGTCCACTGGAAAAAAAGTAAATTTTGGACATTGAATATTCCATTTTTAGCCCGTAAGCACACATATAATTCCAGATTCATCCAGTAAGTACATATACATGTTCATAAAATATGCACATGTGTGTGCACACATACAAACATATGTACACATAATTTTAAATTATGTTGGAGGCTTCCATCTATAACAGCGGCTCCCAACCTTTTCTGTATTCCGCACCCTTAGAATGCTTCTGATACTGTATATTCTTGCACCCCTTATAAAAGTTCAAAATAACGCCAACAAATTATGCATATACATTATAATTTTGAAAGTTTTCACACCCCCTGGAATATCATCTCGCACCCCTGGTTGGGAACCCCTGATCTATAAGCTCATTTTGAGCTGAAAGAAAGTTTGTCTCCTTGATGCTGTTTGCAGGAGAACCATGTTTGGTAACTGAAATGAGATAGAAAGTATTAATTATGTTTAAGCAGAATTTCTAAACATAAGAATTCACAATAAATTGTTTTACCCATTCTATTTTGTGAAATTCAGATAAATGAAGTTAGACAGCATTGAATACATGCAGCCTTTAATAATTTGCTCTTTTTTTCTTGTATATTCAGTGCAGCCAGTGTATCCAAGGATAAAAAATGTTACCATAGCAGCTGCTGAAACATATGCCAATATCAGTTGGGAATATGAGGGTCCAGTTCATGAGAACATTTATGTTGAATATGGTGTGGCAGGCAGTAAGAAGACATTTCATTGAATTCTTTTAAATATATTATAATAATAGAAAAGGATCCAGTATTGATTTGCTTTTCTAAAGTTATTTCTGTTTTTTAGGACACAGATTTAAGGGGTCAGATTTTGTGGAAGTAACTTGTGTTTAACGCAGTACATAGAACATTGGCTTCTTATATTATCTTAGGATTTCTGCCAAAAGCACTTACTAAAATTTTAATATTCTTGTTTGACACAGCATGCCTGTCCCTACAAGACACTTTAATGGTAAAGAAACAACAAAACAAACTGAATTAATTTTTCTTTCTCTTCGGAAGTAAATTAGCAGATTATTTGCCCCATGAAAGACATACATAGCTTTTGGATTGTGAAAGGAATGTTTGTTCCTTTTAAACTAATATTTTTCGATTAAAATATATGGAACATATGAATAGAATTTTCCTAGTATGGTTTGGTTAGCAACATGCAAAACTGCTCACTGTGGAATACATTCTGTGTACAAGCAGTGAATATTTTGATCTACATTTAACTAAGGCATGCTGAAATGAAAGACTTTGAGTATCTGTAGTTTGGTCTTTCTTCATTTGTGATATTCTGAGGAAGTTATATATAATTGCTGCCTCATTATTTATCTGCCAATTTCCATGTGAGGAAATGGTTCCTAGTGGTACACCTTTGCATAAAACTTCAGCTTTTTAGCAGTTCCAAATAAGATGCGAGCTTATTTTTGTGATTAATAAAGAAAAGGAGGAATCTGGACAAACCTATAGTTTATAAAAGTTGATTGAGAATCTGTCCTTTTAATTGTGATTCCTTTCCCTTCTTGGTAAGCATAATTGATATAAAGTATAACAAAATAAATAGAAAATGTTATCTATTATAATACACAAAAGATGCTTTAAAATTATTATCCCATCCAATTGCCTTCTTCGTGCAATTTTGAGCAGAATAGCATGAAGAATAAAATATTTAGAACATAGTTCTCTCAATGCTCTGTTTTAAGAAAAAATATTTAAAGATCAGTATCTGAACTATCACAAAGTGTCAGGATATCTCACCATGAATGAATGAATACAAATGCTGTGTTCCTAAAAATTTTATAGGCAAAGAAGAATTGAAAAAAGAAAATGTTAATGCTTCTCGGAGCTTCTTTCTCTTAAAAGGATTAACACCAGGAACGTCATATAAAGTCCGAATTGGTGCTGAGGGTCTTTCTGGTTTTAGGAGCTCAGAGGCTGTGTTTGAGACAGGTCCAGGTGAGGCACAATATGCAATTCTGCTTTCCATTCAGAATTGTGATATATTAAGTGCTGGCATTTCAAAATAGTGTCATATTCTCTTCACATTTTTTAATGTCTTTTCTTTGCCTCTTTAAAATTTGTAACTCAAAACTACATCAACTTGTTTTTGTTCACACAATGGGTATCCATGCCATTCATTTTGAGAGAAGGCATAGTTCTCATGTCTTCTTTTCAAAGATGCTTTCTAATCCTCACATTTTTTTCTATGTAGTATGCTTTTTCTTTATGATGAAATACAACAATGTTTGAAAATAGTCAAGTCTGAATAAATTAAATACTATTAGCAGTTTTTTCTAATGGTAGGGTATCCAAAACCTCTACAAAATTGTAATGTTTATTGAATGTAAATAGTGTATATAGTATTGACTATTTTGTTCAAAGTCTTTATTGTGTCATTGTATGTCAGTTTTTTACATACTGTATGTTGAAACATAATATTTAGAGACTCATATAGATTGTATGAGAAATATTTGAATGGCATTTTTTCAGTGTCACATATTCTCATAAAGCATTAGGGAGCAATATTTTTCTATCATATGTCCTGTGGAGTAATCTGCAGGACTGTATGTTAATAGTCACAAGCCATGGATGGAACCAGTGGTGAAAGGGTGTCAGATTATCCACCTATTCAATTTTATTCTGTTTGATACCTGACTCCTCTTTCTGTCTGGCTCTTGCTCTGTCCCTAAATTGCAGGTTAGGACAATTGCTAGAAAATTGAATTAAGAGCTTCATCATCTGGCAAGTTGCCCACCTCTGCTGAAAAACATGTGTAACAGAAGTGTATTGTAGTACATAGTGTTGAAATATTTTCATTCACTCACTATTTCATAGCATCATACTGCGGGGACACTGGTGTTTATAAATGGAATTATATCTCTAATTTTAATTTTGCAAAATAAAGTAAATTATCAGGAATGGTCCAACACCCCTAACATAAATGATGTTTTAGATCAGTAGCTCGTAGCAATGTATGTTGGTTGTTTGATATGTGAAGAGAAGTACAGGATGCTGTTCTGCAATTAATGTTTCTTCTGTTTGCAAAAAAAGAACTGACATGAGAAAAACCCTTGCATTCAACATCTAAATATTATTTCAAATAATGAGTTAGATCCAAGGCTTATAACTTTTTACCTACAATGACATGTTTCAGCTTATACAGTTATCTATAACTCTATAAGCTGAAACATGTCATTGTAGGTAAAAATGTCTGAGCCCTCTTTACCTCACAGCATTTTTATTCCTGAAATACTATTTAATATGGTTGGGTATCTTTTTTGCATGACTGTACAAGTCCCCAAATTCTTTGTACCCTGTCAACACTGTTACAGATGCCCAGCTTACAGGATGGAAAATAGAGAGGAAATTTGAAAGAGTGGCTGGGTGACAAGGATCAATAAGCCAACATTTATAGGCAACATTTATAGGCAACACCCATTTATAGGGGTGCCTCAGGGGTCGGTCCTCTCTCCCCTGTTGTTCAATATTTATGTGAAACCGCTGGGAGAGATCATTCGTG
>JANHFS010007548.1:134917-145835 GCA_032467975.1 Trimeresurus albolabris
TTATTATTATTATTATTATTATTATTATTATCATCATCATCATCATCATCATCATCATCATCATCATCATCATCATTTTGCTCTATACAACAACTCTGGCATGCAAAACATGTTCTTGACATTTTCTGTCCTCTTTTCTCAATTGCTCACTTTTGCTCTGAAATAGTATCACGGACTGGAATAGCTAGAAAAAGAAAGGCAGGATTTCTCTTCTGCTTATTTGTAGAAGCATAAATATTGTTTGTTTATGATCATTCTCTCCTGCAACAACAAAGCTGTGAAGTTGGATTGGCTGAGAGGGACTGGAGCTCCTCAGTGGGTTTCCATGATTTGAACCTGAATCTCTGTGCTGCCAATCTTAAACTTAGAAGTGACATTTTACAGGGAACATCAAAATATGCTTTAAAGAGAATTGTCTGAATTCATAGGAGTTCTTATTGTGAAGATGCAACTTGACTTTTTCTTTGAGGTATTTGTGACATTCCATATCTGTTAGAATATGTTCCAGCAAGACAAGATGAAGGGTGAAAAGGCTTGTAAATCCTGTCAGAAAAGTAAAAGTATATATATATTTTAAAGAAAATATAATAATATACTAGTTCAGGGAGAAGGGATGTTGGTCACATCTATTATAGCATGATTGAACAGGCAGTGGGAACATGATCCAACTTTATAGTCTGTGAAAATACATTAAAAAAGATTTTTTTAAACTTCAGGCACATCTCAACATGAATCTTTAACCTAGATTTATCTATTATTTGCATATCTGTATTATTTACATATCAACAAAAGGCTATATGGGTCAGATAAATAAACTTCTTTCTAAAAAATCAGATTACCCAAAACTTTTGCAGAAATATTTGGATTAGAAAGCAGAAATACTTCATGTTTTTAAGCCTAGAATATTTATTGCCATATATATTGACAGGCATTAATAGTGTTAGTTATAGTTCACATATACATTTTCATATTACTCTTATGATTATGCAGGCAACAAGTATATTGGTTTTTCTGTTTGGTAATTTGTGTCCAGTGTTTTATATATTTATAGAATAATTTACAGTTCTACATCTGAACAAAATACATTTGTTTCCTGTCAAACTTATCTGAAATGCAAATATTCTTAAAAATGTTCATATGTTATACTTTTAAAGTAATTTCATATGCATATGTTATACTTTTAAAGTAATTCATCTTGATTGTAGTAGTATCTGCTAATAAAAACAGAAAACTGCTCCCAGAATTACCATTGAGTTCAGAAGAAATGTCCTCATATTAATTAAAATATTATACGTAGGAATACTTTTCAGTGCATTTAGGGAAAATGACTGCTTTGATGTGAATACAAGAACCAGTAAAAACATATGTCCTTAGCCATATTTATGTACCATCCAAATCAATAACTTATCAATAATGAGCAAAAATAATTCAAAATCAATTATCCATACTGACCAAACACAGTGTAGATAACTAAAGCCCACAGTATTAGTTAAAAGTTACTGTAATGTAAAGCACACAGTTTTACATTATTTTACCAGTATTTGTAGTACAATCTATATGGTATTGACTATAGTGGTAGAATAGTAATAATCTAAGTTTGTTTTCTTAAGTAAGGAACAATTAGTTAACAATAAAATTGTTAACAAATCCCACTTCAGATATTTATTTCTTCACCGTAAATTACCTACTGAATCAAATAAAACAATGCTCATACAGTGTTCACATAAATTAATAGTTAAACACAAAATCTTTGATGGTTATCTTGATACAACTGTGATGTAACTTTATTGGGTAATTTATCTCTCCATTGCAGAGATGGACAACCTGAGATCTCAGAACCAAGTGGGGCTAGATTCTAGAGACCTTTAAATATTGTTATCCCAAATGGAGAATAATTGCACTAAAATTGAATGGATAATGTGGTCAACATTATCAAAAGCCAGTGATAGATCAAGAGATGCTAGGATAGATACACCACTCCCATGCTGCCTCTGCCAAAGGTCATTAGCAGGATGATCAAGGCTGTCTCTGTATTGTATCCTTGCCTGAAACTGACTGAAATAGATCCAGATAATTTTGAAGTTTATAAAGCTGCAAACTCAAAACAATATAAGTCTGGTGTATAACATAAACAATAATAATTATGTAATCATGACAACAAAAACAAACCAATATATAAATGCAAAGCTAAAATGTAAAATGGCAACCAAGTACAAACAAACCTCAAAGGGATATTCCCACTTAACCAACCCCTGATCCCTGAGGGAAGGTGAACTCTTATCATTCAGTCTATTATAATAAACAGAGGTCAAGAACAAACCAAATTATGTACAGCCAATTACTATATTAGTAATTTTAATTCAAATAATTTTTAAGAAAGCAACTTTGTGATCAGTTATAGACAATGTTACTAACATAACCATAAAATGATATTTTATAATTAGTTAGGATTTATCCATTATGTCACTGGCTTTTCATGTTTCTATCCTACAATTGCTGCTGGTTCATTTAATTCCTATACATTCATTGTTAATAGAAGAATCTAAAATAACCCATGAAGTTGTTTCTCTGATTGGCTTGGAGAGAAATCTTAGGCAGATGACACAATAAACATTAAATTAACAAGTTGTCCCAGACAGATGACAAATATTTTTTTCAAGTGGCAAAATAAAAAGGCATATTATTCAAAGAGCTTGTTAACATTCATCTTTAAATATCTCTCAGTTCAGTCACAGTATAGAATACTTGAATGTAAGCATAATAATATTGATTGGATTTAGACTCATAATAAAAAGTTAACCATTTCCATAATATTCTTTCTTTTAATGAATTTTAAGTTACGGTGCCCAAACAAATACATTTAGAAATGGGAAGAGGATATCTCACTTTAATAGAGAGCGATAAAAAGGTTCTTGGTTCCAAAATAGTTCAAACTGAGCATGTAAGTCCTTGACTTACCACTATTTGTTTAATAACCATTCAGAATTACAAGTGGTCCTCAACTTACAACCACAATTGAGACCAAAATTTATGTTACTAAGTGAGACATTTGTTAAGTGAGTTTTGTCCCATTTTAAAACTTTTATTGCTACATTTGTTAAGTGAATCACTGCAGTTCTTCTGTTATTAAGTGAATCTGGTTTCCCATTGACTTTGCTTATCAGAAGTTTGCAAAAGGGGATCAGATGACTCTGGGACACTGCAACCATCAAAAATGTGGGTCAGTTGTCAAGTATCCCTGTGACCATGAGGATCTGCAACAGTCATAAGTATGAAAAATGATCATAAGTCACTTTTTCAGTGCTATTGTAAGTTCGAATGGTCAGTAAATGAACTTTGTAAGTTGAGAACTACCTCTATATCAGTGCTGAAAAAAGTGACTGGTCCATCCAGTTATGATTGTTGCAGTTTCCTCGCAGTCACATGATCAAAATTTGGGTGCTTGATAACCAACATATATTTATAATAGTTGCAGTGTCCCAGGATGACACTGGTCACATGATCACCATCTATGACTTTCCCAGAAGTTTCTGGTAAGCAGAGTCAATGGGGACAGACAGGTTCACTTAACAACTATGTGATTTACTTAATAACCATGGCAAAAATTGTGGCATCAAGTTGTGCACAACTCACTTAACAAGCGCATCGCTCAGTGATGGAAGTTCCAATCCCAATTGTGGTTGTAACTTAAGAACCATCTATAATTAGTATTAAGAAAAACAATCTTGTTGCGGTTGTGAACAATTTAGTTTTCTTAGGTAAATAGTAATTGCTAATAACATAATAAACATATTAAAAATGTATAGTTTAATTTCTTGAAAATTTTCAGTAGCTAGCTTTTGTCAGGCCAATCTCTTCAACATTGCTTTCCCCCCTACATGTAGAGGCCTGGGATCATTATTTTGGGATCACATATAATCCCAAAATATATAACAAATATATATTACAATATATTTGAACATTATGAAACATTGTTTTCATAATATTTCAGGTTATGATTATAGGTCTTGCAGAAAATTGTTCTTTTAGATTATGTGAGATTACTTTTCCAAACTTCAGACCTGAGTAGTCTATTGTATTATATAAAAAAATATCCTGCCTAGAAGATAGCTTCTTATTATGGTCCTAGCTTAGGCTGCAAACAATAAGGATGTTTTATGGTTTTAATTTAAATCTATCCAGTTTCCAATGCAATGCTTTATTCTCAAAGCTATTCAAGGTAGTTACATAGGTATTGTTTTGCTGATAGTTATAAATACTATGAATAAGCATATCATAGCCATTAGTTCTGAAATTTATTTTGAAATTAATTTCTGATCCCAAAATCTAAAAATAATATTTTTCTTTACCATTATCAGGCTTCCTTTTTTTGCCACAAATTTTATTTTATTATATTTGGTTTCTTCTCTGATATTAATTTAGTCATTTCTGTTCCAACTTATATCCAGTATATGTATTCCAGTTGTGGTTACATATGAAGGCTTACTTTATTGTTGGTGGTGCATTAATGACTATATTAATTACATTTATCAGATGCAATTGTATAATATCAGACAATACTAAACCACCTAATCATGTCAGCTAAAATTCCATGTTATTTTTAGCTTTACATTTCAATGCATTCAATGCTTTTTCAATAAAACAAAAATACCAAGCTAATGACAACCTCAGCGCTACATTCCCTTTCTAGCTGACTCAGCGTGACAGCTTAATTGCCTGAGCTGCACAAGGGAGAGTCACGAGGCCCTTCTGGCCTCCGACGAATTTTGGAGTGTCGGGCAGTTGCGGCCGCCATTTTGGTTGCTGCGACCGCCAGCTTATTAACCACAGCTGCACAGGGAAAGCTTATGAGGCGTTTTGGCCTCTGACATTTTTCGGAGCATCGGAGAGTCGCGGCCGCCACTTTGGTTGCTGCGATCAGGCCGCGGTCCTCGGTAGGGACATCGTACAGCAGGGAGGATCTTTTTCTGTCGTCGTCCCACGCTATCTTCAATTATCACCAGCGAGGGGAATGACTGGCAAAGAAACAGCGTGGAGTCATTTTCAAGGTGTTTAGCCACGACGTTTGGGGCGGTCGCCATCTTGAATCGGCGCCAACATTCCCTCAGAGTTCACTCGGGCCTTATGGGTACCTACCACAGACGCCCTTTCAGCACGGTAACCCCCTTTTTTTCTCTCCGGCTTCCAGTCCGATCCGGCCAAGCGGAGACTATTCCGTGGCAGGAGCCTTCGCATAGGCTTCATAACCTAGCTCGACCACTATATTAGTAGGCCGTCACAGGTTCCACCGTACCTGGGCACCATTTTCTGGAGGGCTGCCATTTTGATTACGTAGAGTGATCAGGGAAGAGCATTTCATCAATTATGAACCAGATTAGGCCCCTCTGCGCCCAATTTTGGGCCATACTGGTACATTTGCCTGGCTGCCTAAGGCCCACAGGGCGGCACCAGGTACCTGGTGACAAACTGTGTTTGGGTCTCCATCACAACAGGAGAACGTGACCAGACTACGAACTGAATTACCAGTCAGGTGGCCAGGGGAGCAGTGCATAATCCCAGTTCCAATTTCTCTTCCTGCCAAATAATCATCTGCCAGAGCTTCCTCTCAGTACTCCTGAGATAGCTCGAACCAGGATGGAGGATTCCACGGTGCCACAACACATGACCACTGTCTCCCCATCCACCAGCCAAGAAAGGGTCCACTCCTGCAAGCAAAACACGGCAGGCATAATTAAGGATAAGAAGAAGGCCACTCATAAAAAGCCTTCTAAATTGGTGGAGAAGCAAGCCAGCAGGAGGCACCAGGCTCTGGAGAAGGAGTTCTCCAGAGTGCAGAGGCAGGCCAGGACAGAGGCGGAACAGGCAGGGGTCCCAGACTTTGATTTCCCTCTGGGACCTTTGTTCTCTGCCCAGGGAGTATGGTCTATGGAAGAGTCTTCCACCTCATTTCCTCCTCCTCCCGCAGTGGCCCAGGACTTAAGTACATATCCAACTACACGTTCCTCATGGGTATCGCACTCGGGTCTAGAGGCCACCTTTACCCCTACAAATGCTGGACTCAGGGAGGTGGAATCTGATGAGCTTCCTTTTGAGAGCTGACTTGAGGCTCTGATTTCTCAGGCGGTGGACAGGGCACTGGCTGCTTGGTCCCACCGTATGCCCGAGCCAGAAGCCATGTCACCCGTACCACCACCCTATTTTTCCCAGTCAGGTGCTTCCGGATATTGGGGTCCCCCCTCGCCTTCCTGTTCTTCACATAGTGGGGTCTCTTCCCCAACGGATTACGAACAGCTGGACTTCCCATTGTCGGAGGAAGACGAGCCCCCTCCAGATCCTTCTCCACCTTGGGGTCTCTTCAATCCGACCCTCTTTTTATTGCTGTTATGCAAGGCTAGCACGATGGCCAATATAGGGCCTGATCGGGTATCTCAACTGGACCCCCCGCCCGGTTCAGGTACAAATCCAGTGTTCTTCGAAATGGTTGCAGCTCAGCACCACATCCCTTGCCCATCTCTTTTCCTCAATGCCATACGAAACCAATGGGTTTCACCAGGTACCTTTCCTTCTCTGCAGGAATGGACAAAAAGCTATACCGCTCCAGATTTAACTGATGCACTGGAGATACCAAAGGTGGATGAAGCCTGGGCTCCCCTCCTGTCCTCGTCTGCAGTGTCGAGTGATATGGCTGAGATACTAAAGACAGAGGACAGGAGATGGGAATTGGCCTTCCGTAGAACTCACCAAGCGGCAGCATGGGCAATAAAAATGGCCACTTGTGCCTTTTTCTTTGTCAGGACCTCTCTTCTATGGCTCTGCCAACTTCAGGCCAGGCTTCCCCCGGAGGACATACATACTCATCAAGATTTGAGTAAGCTGGTGGCAGCAACAGAATATGCCTCTGATGCAACCTTGCAGTTGGCCAGATTTTCTTCCAAGTCCCTAGCATCCAATGTCACAACACGTTGGATGCTATGGCTGAAACATTGGCAAGCCGACGCCAAATCCAAGTGGCGTCTGGCCATGGCTCCTTATCAAGAAGGACACTTATTTGGATAGGCCCTGGATTCTTATTTGGTTGAGAATAAGGACAAGTGGAAGGTCATGGTCCATCTTAACAGGTGGGCGGACAGGCGCGTTAACCCGTACACCCGCAGGCAGTCCTTTCAACCAGGAACAGGCTTGGGATTCTAACAGCCTCCCCGCCCCTTCTCAGTCAGACAGGACCATCCGTATGATAGATCAGGTTTTAGACCCAGACAACAACAACAGGGCAAGCGGCCCTTTTGAGGGGGAGAGTGCCCCTTTAGGAGATTTAAGTGACTCTTGGGCCGCCCTTCCTCTTTGATGGAAGAAAAGGCTATCCCTTTTCTTCCATCAGTGGGATCTCACCACCACAGACTCCTGGGTCTTACAAACCATCCAATTCGGCCTGTCCCTAGAGTTTGTGTCCAGCCCTCCAGGATGCTTTATCCCTTGTCCGCAGTCACGGGATAAAGTCACGGAACTTAGCCAAACGGGGTCTCATGCAAGAGACCATTCATCATCTTCTAGACATCAGGGCCACAGAACTGGTGTTGACTGGTCAGCAGGGACAGGGATTCTATTCCATCCTCTTTGTGGTCCCCAAGACCTTGGGAGGATGGAGAGCAATTCTAGGCCTCAAAGGTCTGAATTCCCACATTGCATATCAGAAATTCAAAATGCAAATGCTCTGATCCATCTTAGGGAATGTCAGGAAAAGAGACTTCCTGACGTCAATAGACCTCACGGAAACATATCTCCACATCCCCATCCTTCCCAACCACAGGCAGTTTCTCTGGTTCTGTTATATGGGCTGTCACTTTCAGTACAGGGCCCTCCCGTTTGGCCTCTCCTCGGCTCCCAGGGTGTTCACCAAGATCCTGGCAGTGCTCGCCGCACACCTAAGACAGGTGCCGGTACGCATTCAATGCTACCTGGACGACATTCTTATCCAGTCATCATCCCTTCGGGCGGCCCAGTCGGATCTGGAATTGTCCATCCAGGTCCTTCAACAGCACGGGTTCTTGGTGAACTTCCTAAAGAATCAAACAACTCCCTCGACCCGACTCTCATAACTGGGTGCCGTTATAGACACAGTCGATTGCCTGGTCTGTCTTTCCCAGGAGCGTCGAGACAGTATCCGGGACCTGACACTCAAAGTGTGCACGGACTGCGTGGTGCTGCTGGCTCTACTTTCACAGCTTCTGGGGAAGATGATTTCTTGCATTGACATAATTCCTTGGGCCAGACTCCATTCAAGGAGTCTTCAATGGTTTCTCCTCCCCTTCCAGAGGCTGGGCGTCAGCTCATCCAACCGAAGGGTAAGAGTTCCTGTTCAAACCCTGAGATCCCTCCATTGGTGGTTATCTCCAGAGGTAGCCAGAGGGTCACTATACAAGGAGCCCGTCCATCTTACGCTTACAATGGACGCCAGTATGTTTGGCTGGGGAGCTCACTTCCGGTCTCAGTTCGTGCAGGGCCATTGATCCCATGCGGATCTGAAACACAACATCAATTGGTCGGAACTCAGAGCCATACACCTGGCTCTCCGCCACTTCCACAATGAGATTGCGAGGCAGCACTTGCTAGTCCTTACAGACAATGTGGCGGCAAAGGCCCACGTGAACCGGCAAGGGGGTACCCGGTCCAGGTCCCTCATGGTCGAGGCCCAGTTACTGGGCTCCTGGGCAGAGACCAACCTTTTCTCCCTCAGTGCTGAACACATCTCAGGGGAGGTGAACCGGCAAGCGGACTTTCTCAGCAGGTCAACTGTGGATCCCTTGGAATGGCACCTGCATCTGGATCTCTTTGCAGAGATAACACAAAAATTCGGGCAACCGGTCCTCGATTTGTTCGCTTCTCTGGTGAACGCCCAGCTCCCAAGGTTCTTCTCCCGGTTTCATCCCCAAGGGCAGAGGGAGCTGATGCCCTTCGAGTCCCATGGCCGGGGGGGTCTGCTCTACGCATTTCCCCCTCTTCCTCTTATCCTGGTGGCCATTTGGAAGCTGCTGCAGGAACGAGCGGAGGTGATCTTCATGGCCCCGTACTGGCCTTGGAGACCCTGGTTTGCCAACCTCGTGAACCTCTCCCGCTCTCCCCCGTGGAAAATCTCACCGGATTGCATGTCTCTCCACCAAAGGGTTCTACGACACCTGGAACCCCAGTGGCTACAGTTAGCCGCCTGGCACTTGAGCGCCGGATCATGACCCAGGATTCGTTCTCGTCTAGAGTGATTTCCATGATTCAGGCATCTCGCCAGCCGGTGACCAATTGCATCTATGACTCCACATGGAGGAATTTTTACCATTGGTGCAAAAGGCGGCAACTGGATATCTCGGACTTGACAATTCCACAGATCTGCTCCTGGCACAGATGGCTTGACAGCAACTTATTATAAATCGTTATCAGAAGTGATGTTACAACCTTTAAAAATATTATTTAATAGAATTATGCTGGGAGAGCGTATACCACAGTCTTGGACAACGGCTTTTGTATCCTTGATACCGAAGGATAATAAGGAAATATTGGAACCTAAGGATTTTAGACCTATCTCTTTGTTGAATGTGGATTATAAAATTTTTGCAAAAGTTTTGGCTAACAGATTGATGCAAATATTACAACATTATATACATGATGATCAAACTGGTTTTATAGCTGGAAGATACATGAAGAACAATATTAGACAAATTATAAACCTACTGGAGTACTTGGAGAAAAATAATCAAATATCGTCAGCTTTTGTTTTTCTTGATGCGGAGAAGGCCTTTGATAAATTGGAATGGCAATTTTTACATAAAGTTTTGGATTATATGAATTTTGGAGAGTGTTTTACAACAGCTATAAAGGCGATTTACCAGAAACAGTCTGCCCAGATAATTATTAATGGTGATCTTACAGAATCAATTAATATACAAAAAGGTACCAGACAAGGTTGTCCACTCTCTCCTCTTCTTTTCGTACTTTCTTTGGAAATATTGCTGTCTAGAATTAGAGAATCTTCAATGATTAGTGGACTAAGGATTGCGACAAAAGATTATAAACTTAAAGCTTTTGCGGATGACTTAGTTTTTACTTTGTCTCAACCAATTGTTTCACTGGACTTTTTGTTGAAAGAGTTGTACCAATATGGTAAAGTTGCTGGATTTAGAGTTAATGTAAACAAGACCAAAATTCTTACAAAGAATATGATGGTTAAAGATAAGACTCAACTCATGCAAATATCAGGTTTTGAAGTGGTCTCTAAAGTCAAATACTTGGGGATTTTCTTGTCTTCTTCTAATATGAAACTTTACCAGAATAATTATGAAAGACTATGGAAATTAGTACAAAAGGATTTAATAAACTGGAAGAAATTACAGTTTTCTTTATTAGGTCGCATTGCAGCGGTTAAAATGAACATTTTACCTAAATTCCTTTTTTTATTTCAGATGATACCTATCTTAAAGAATGAACTTAACTTGAAAGAGTGGCAAAGAGACCTGAATCGTTTTATTTGGGAAGGCAAGAAAGCTAGAGTTAGATTTAAGATTATTCAAGACATTAGAGAACGTGGAGGCCTTAAGGCTCCGAATTTGACACTTTATTATGACTCTTGTGCATTAACTTGGATGACGGATTGGATTAACCTGTCTAACAAAAGGATATTGAACATTGAAGGATGGGATTTGTATTTTGGTTGGCATGCTTATCTTTTTATGCAGAAGAAGATTGATAAAACTTTTAGAAATCATATAATAAGGGCCGCATTGCTGAGAGTTTGGCAAAAGTATTTTTTTAAGTTTGATATTAAGCTTCCAATCTGGGTGGTACCTTCACATACCTTTTTGAGTATACCTAGATTTACGCTCTTAGAGGGGTTTTCATATAAAGATTTGTTATATCAGAGCGGTAGTGGTAA
>JANHFS010007548.1:166112-176754 GCA_032467975.1 Trimeresurus albolabris
AGGTTGGTAAAAGAGAACATTATGGGAAGAAGAGGAAATCAAGTAAAGCTATTATTTGGATTATAGATCATAGAAACCAATTGTTAGCAAATGTTTTTTAAATGTAAACCCAGACAACACATTGTTTACTGAATATTAAGGTGACCATGTTAAAAAATTAATAAAATATATTATAAAAAAAGAGACAGAAAAATATTCTTCTCTGATTTGTCAATGTTGCCATTATTAAGGAATATTCATGCCATAGGGCAGGGGTGTCAAACTGCTGGCCTGCGGGCCGGATGCATCATGAGGAAACCACGCCCACCCCATTCCTGGCAATGTGGAAAAAGCTCCGATACTTTGCGTGACATCACATGATGTTGCGAGTTTGACATGTCTGCCATAGGGTATAGTATGAATTCCTAATAAATGTCAGCTTCCAATATATAATTCATGAAACATTGATGCAGGCTTTCAAAATGCAACAGTGATAAAAATAAGCACTTTTTCTATTCCTGAAAAGTAGTTTTGCTTCATTTCAGCTTCATATAATTTCTTTTAAACAAAATAATTACAGTACAATTATGAGGAATTATAAAAATATTATAATTATTAAAATAAAAAAATTACACTACAATTATGTGTTATGCAGAATTTTGATTATGCTGGTCTAATTAAATGGATAATTCATTTTGTAATAATTTAAGAATTTGAAAGCATAATTTTTTAAATTAGTGAATGCACAATTCAGTATTAAAGGGTAGGATAGCTCAAATCATTTAAAGTAATTACTAACAAATTATTTGTTTAGAAAATCAAAATAATTCACTCAAAGAGTTGGCAGTCGGGCAATGTGGAGTTCATTCTTAATCTCTGGAATTTGAAATTTACCGGTATATTATACTTGAAATAATATTGTTAACCAAATATTGACATTCTGATTATCTTAAGTTGTAAATAATACTAAAATTAATAAGCATATGTCATTCAGATCTTAATTCATAAACAGTGTGGCATCTATCCTGTTTTATGGATATTACTCAGGAATGCCACAGATTTTGAGATAATGCCAGGAGATGCTCAGAAACAAAATCATTTATTTCTCCCTTTTTATCTTTATATACAGTTGGAGTCCATTCTTTGAAGTTCAGACATTCTTGTGAATCTACATTCCTGTGAAGATGAAGTTGAGGGTTTCAACCAATCATTTTGTTGCATTTTTTTCATTTTTTTATCTGGCAGGTAAGATATATTCTAAATTTTATCAATAATAGCTGTTATTTTAACATTTTAACAGGGCTGGAATTGACCTTGTGATCTACTTTCAAGTAAATGTGCAAAGTATTAAAAAGAAAAGCTATAATCCTGTATCAAAATGTTTTGAATATTAACACATGAATGGGTCCATTAGATTCAATAACATTCAGAATGTTCTGAATGTTACAGAATAGTTCAAATAAAGTTAGAGAAAGAAATAAAATGAATTCAGCCTTGAAGTTTTAATAAATAGTTAAATGTGTATAAGAACCAAATTCAACTACTAGAACTCAACACATTAATTATTTGTAATCTTATTCTTATATGATATGTCCTTTCTCCCACTAGATACCGGTAAGTTTATTTTGTTTTAGTTGAACATGCTCAGCATTTTGTATTCCAGGCAGGATTTGTAGGACCAAAATGTGAATCTGGATACTTTATCTCACCTTGTAATTCAGGAATTATTCACTCTCAAGCCTTAACCAGCAGTTTTATCATTTCCATTAATTTTTTATCTATTAAAACCTTTTGATTGACTTGATTTTTAAAACACTCACTTAAGAGACCTTTCTCTTCCTCTTGTTTTGTTTGTTTGTTTGTTTGTTTCATCTCCTGGACTATTCCTAGCAAGTTTAAAAATAATCAGGAGACTGCTTCTATTTGTATAGACAAAACGCAACTGCTTATTTTAAAAAATCCTTTATTCTTCTTTTATTAAAAATAGGTCTGAAATACTCAATTGCTGTTGGAAGTAATGGTGAGTAATGTAGTACTTAGAAATGCCCACCTTTGTTTTTCTGTAGATTGATGCAAGCATACATTTTGAAGGCATCTGAGGTTCAAACTTTGACAAATTTGTGCTGGTAGTGATGGTATAAGTTTGATAAATGACAATGCTGATCATGCATCAAACTAAGCCATAATATATTTATTGATTTTGGCTTCGTGTATTTTATGAAATAGCCGTTGTTATTTGCAAGCCATGATTTATGGGTCAGAAAAAAATCCAATCAATTATTGTTCAACTATTATTAAGAAACTAGTCCTGTGAAACCAGACTTTAAAAATTTGTAGCATTCTGGCCCAAGACTGAAATTAGCCTTTTTAACAACATCAAAGAACAATCTGAGAAGCAGCAACCAAGTAGGATTCCTGCTTAGGGATATTTGTATTTTTTTGAGGCATGTGATCATTTAAGGCTGAATCTTTGCCTCTGATCATGGAAGCTTTGGCATTTAAATACTACTTTTAGAAATATGTGCTTGAATGTATGTTGATTATGTGTAGCAAGGAAGAATCAGCATTCCGTTTTGTCAAAGGTGTGATTCAGCCAGTATTAAATATTTTTGATGCCTACTAACTTGAGTAAAAAGAACTAAATACATTTTAGATTTTTTTTATCTGAAACATTTAACTTTGGCTCAACTAGGTTTTTCAAGTTTAAGGAAGAAACGCTCAAATGAAATATAAATACTTAAAATATGGATAAGCATCTTTTATATAGGAAGCAATATTTAAAATATGCCAAACTAGCAGAGTTGAATGTGCATTATTAACCTTGTCACTACTGTCCTATTGCTGTTAAATACAAGAATACATTTTGGTTCAATTTTCTTTGTCAGTAAACAATTTGGTAAAATTCACTGCTGTAACATCTATTCTGATTAAAGTTACTTTTTAATATGCAGGATATTAAGGGTAATATATCAACTGTTCTGTATTTTTTTGCATGACCAATGTTTTGCTTATTGCTTTTCTCTCTTCACTGAACCCCAGATTTGTTGAAAATGTCTGGTGCAACCCATGCCAAGTACTATTTGGTGCATCCCTGGCAATAAAATAATACTGTATTAAAGTGATTTCTCTGTAAAGTAATAAACTTTGGTATGTCTTACAGTACCAATTACTGACATTTTTAACTTAGTAGTTGCTGCTAATAGGTGGGGGGACTCACTGAAAACACTGAAAAAGATAATGTTTTCTTTTTCTATTCCAATACTTAAAGTTCGTGATATGATACATGGAATCACAGTTCACATACGAGGTAAGTGGAGCTCTTCTATTCTTATGGGAAGACTGCATTATTCAGTGAATGATTTTATATCTTAAAAAAACTTAAATATTACTAGTCTTGTTTTCAATTTAACAGGAATAGTATATTCAATGGACAAAGTTGTCCAATTTAAACTGTATTAAATTAAATATAGTTACTGCTTGTGAGCCCCAGTGACACTCAAAGTAATTTACATGTAATAAAACAGCAGTTGAAATAAAATAGTTTTAACAATAATTAAAATAAATATTTTTAAAAGCAAAGAAAAAACTAAAGGTATATGAGACTTATTTTGATATCAGACAATTAGGTTACTTACCTATGTAATTTCTATTTTGGTTGGTAGTTTCTCTTTAGCATCATAGCATGCATTTCCCACTGGAAATTCAATAAATTAAACAGAGGCCCTTTGTGTGGAAAAATATGTGCTTTATTTTATAAATTGAATACTTGCCATCATTTTGAAAAACTAATGTCAAGCTGCGTTGAGTAGATGACAACTAAAAAATCTCTGCTCTTCACTAATAATCATTTGTAATTCTATCTTTGTCTCTAATCTGGAAAACAGAATGAATGCAGAGTTTGTTAACAGAGAACAGGATTTAAGAAGATAGTAAGCTAGATAAACTAGAAGAAAAATAGTCAAAAATATCTTTTGGATTCAAGTAATGTTTGGATGAAAACAATGTTAAAAGAGAATAATAAGGTTCATTTTATATTCTGCAATTCTATAAAAAGAAACCAGTCCACTCCTGCAGGTAGCAACTGACTTTTACTGATTTTCCCAAGTGGCACTCTAGAGAAGGTAAACCACTTTTCAATCATATGTCCCTGACACCATGTATTGTGACTTTTTATCTCTTGGATTGTAGTTTTATTCTGGTAGAGCACTGAAGTAATATAACATATTGCTTATTTCCTTTAATTTTTTAAAATTAATTTAAAGAACAGACTGCCTAACTAAATGACTTCTGGGTGATTTGCAATCTTTTAAAAAACCTGTCAAAGAAAGAATAGAATGATCAAAAGAGCAAAAATACCACAACCAAAGCAATGCAGACCACACCACACAGAAACAAAACAAATCATTGCAATCACCCTGTTCTCAAAGTCTGGGACAACACTGGGTGTATTCTTAAGTTTCTAAAGAAAAACTTTAGAAACAATGAAAAATAGATTCATACATTTTTTAAATTTGATTAAGTCATTACTACATGTTATGACAGGAGCCCAGCTGCTTTTGTTTGTTTCTCATGGTGGATTGAATGATTTCTTGAAAACTGATCAAATTTAATAATGTTTCTATTATTATATATTCAACAAATATTATTGAAACTTTAATAACAACTTCAAATGATATTTCTAATTCATTATTATTTTATTTATTTATTTATTTATAAAAATGTTGGCTGCCCATCTTACCATAATCAGATCCTTATCGGGACGCTGCCATTCTGTTGGGTGAGGGGAATATTTGAGTTTTCTGTGATGTGTTTTTTTCGCTTTGTTCTTCTGCACTTTGATGTATCTCTTTGGGTGTGAAAGTGGTGAGGGATATGCCTCGGGCCATCTGCCTTATCTCTACTCCAGTGAGGAGAAGATGCAATGCCTGGGAACAGTGCTTTATTGTTCTCTCAGTTTCCAGTTCCCATAACAATTTCACACCTTTGGATTAGCTGGAAATGGACTGGGCAGTTGGGCAGTTGGGAGAGGTTTTAATGTAATGTTTTCATGTGGGAATATTCAGATCTTGCCTTGTCACTCTGCTTTCACTATCTTTCAATAAAAGTTCCTTTTAAAACAATGCCATTTTCAAGAGTTCTGCTTTCTTGGGAGAACTAGCTGAGGCAGGACCTTATATTCTGGGTGGCTTACAGTTACATAAAATCTAAAACATAAAAAGTTAAAAACAAATATTAAAACTAAAAACACATGGGGATGGTGGGGGCAAAGTGGGAGGGGGGAAAGTGGGATCTGTTATTACTCAGTCAACTATCTCCATTGCTTGATCCTCCATTGGAGCCCCAAGCCAACTGGCACAGCCATGTCTTTAAGCCCTTACAAAAGGATAGGAAGGTTGGGGACAACCTTACATGGGGGGGGGGGCTAGATGTTCCAGAGGACAGCAACAACAGCAGCAGAGAAGGCCCTTCTCCTGGACCCAGCCAGCCAGAATACTCAGACTGACGGGACCCACAGCATGCCTTCTCTGCCAGCACGAGTGGTACTGGCTAATCCCAGTGGGGTGAGATGCCTTCAAATAACCTGGGCCCATGCAATGAAGGGCTTTACAGGTGATCACCAACACCTTGAATTGCACCCAGAAGCAAACTAGTAACCAGTGCAGCTCGTGGAACAGTGGTGTCACAGGGCCAGGGACCACATCAAGACCATCAGCCAGGGTGAAGAAGTGTGACCGAGTATATCCAATAGTTCCGCAACCTGGCTTGCAGGCTCACTGATTGACTGCAAGACATCCTGATCGACTGCTTCAAAGACTGGCTAAACCATGAGGTCTACAACACCTGTATCTCAAGGGATGATCCCCCCTACCTTTCATGTTCTGGCGGAGGAGGTAGAAATTAATCGAGCCCAAATAAGCATCGCCCAGGCAAAAATCTTTCCCGGACTAGAAGGAAACACTGAAAGCACAGGTGGCTGTCCAGAGCCCTCAGCGATTTTCCACCACTTGCTTCAAGTATGGGAAGGAGAGGCAGCAGGCCGCCGAGTGCAAATCAAACTGACCTGCCCAGAAAATGACCCCAGGTCCTATTAGGAAGCCTGCCAAACCACCACCTCCAGCCCATGAGATAGCCCTGGAAGGAGTGGAGGTTGTAGCGGTCAACTCTGCCCTGGGGGAAAAGCTAGGGATAAGACTGCTCAAGGTGCTGGTGGCGTTCTGTCAGCTAGATGGCTCTGCAGCAGGTGGGATCCCAGCAAGGTTCATCACCGAGCCAATAGAAATGCAGATAAGGGTACACACAGAGACTCTGAGTTTTATTACAGCCCCAGGGATTGCGGAGACCTCTGATGCTGGGACTAGCATGGCTATGGAAATGAAACCCCTATATTCAGCAAGCTGAAGCAAAAGGAAAGCTGGGAAGGGACTTAGGGCTCCAAAGCTAAGGCAGGAAGTGAGAGTTGCAGTGTAGGAATGAAAGAAAGCCGACCCCCAAATTCCACTGGAGTACCAGGTCCTGCGGGATGTGTTTAGCAAAAAAGATTCAGATGAACTCCCACCCCGTAGAAATCCTGCTGGGGCCTAAGCTGCCTAAACCCAAATTGTACTCAATGATTCTTAGAGAACTGGAAGAATTACAGTCCTTTATAAACAAAAATTTGAAACGTGGGTTCATCTAGCTGGCCCAACCCAGGGTGGCTGCCCCAGTTTTGTTCTGGGAAAAAAAGGATGGGCCCCTTTGTTTATGTGTGGAGTATAGAGAGCTAAATGGTGTATGTGTGGAAAACATCTACCTGTTGCCCTTAATGAAGGGCACATTGCTGGCTCGTAGTCAAGTGATCATCCACTAGGGTTTTTGAGCCAGGTCTTGCCCAATCTGTACTTGTACCTGTGATTTTTCCTACCTAAATGTAAAACTTTGATTTCTCCACATTAAAACTCATTTTGTTGGATAGAGCCCATTGTTCAAGTTTGTTAAGATCTTTTTGGATTCTAAGCTTGTCTTCTGGGGTATTGGCTACTCCTGCCAGTTTAGTGTCATTTGCAAATTTGATGAGTTCCCCTTCTATTCCCTCATCTAAATCATTAATGATGTGGCTGTGGGGGAAGTTATCTTACAAAGAAACAACCAGGGTGGCCTATAACCATGTGCATACACCTCCAAGAAACTCACTGACGCAGAGTTTCAGTGGGCAGTTTGGGAAAAAGAGGCTTACACAATGTGCTGGTGCTCCTAGTTTGGAGGCACTTCCTGGAAGGGAGCAAAAACCTAGAAGCCCTGAGACAACCCCGGAGGTTGTCACCAAAGCAAATCCAATGGCTTAGTACTTTAATTAGTTCAACTTCACCTTCTGGTATCTCCTAGGGGAAATAATGTTTTAACAGTTGCACTATCCAAAATGCCTCAAAACAACAGCTCTAAGCTAGTGGTAGTTAAACCCATCATCCCTTCCTGCCAGCTTGCAGCACCAGTAACTATCCGAGCACAGGCAAAGGTGAAACCCTAAATAGGTGAATGGATAGAAGCGACCCTAAAGGCAGGAGTAGAGGGGAACAAATGGTTCCAAACCCACAAAAATGAATGTACAATATAGAGTGGTCTGGCCTGGGTAGGAGCCAAACTATATGTCCCCAAAAGCCAAAGATTGCTGATCTTGGAGAAAAGCCATGACTCAAAAACTGCAAGGCATTTTGGCTTTGTAAAGACTTTACATTTAATTAAGCTGTAGTTTTGGTGGCCATCGCTTAAAAAGGACATTCAGAATTATTTGACCAGTTGCCCAGTATATGCCTCAGCAAAGCAGCAGTAGGGGAAAATACCAGGACTCCTCCAGCAGGTAGCAGAGCCTACTGCCTCATGGAAGGAAATCTCCATGGACTTCATAGTGCAACTCCTTGAAACTTCAGGGAATACCATGATCAGTATTCTAAGCAATCACATTTTATGCTCTGCCAAAATATTCCTTCTGTCCGCACCTTGTCTAAGCTGTTCATTCAACATGTCTATAGATTACATGGTGCTCTCCAACAAATAATCTCTGATTGTGGAGTGCAATTCATTTCAAAGTTTTGGTACGAGTTTCTAAAACTCTTGGGACTGCTCCAGGGACTTAGTTCCAGTCATCACCTGGAAACAAATGAGGGCTGTGAACATTTGAATGGGGTTCTGGAACAATACCTGAAATGTTACATCAATTATCATTAGGACAATTGGATGGACCTCCTGCCGTTTGCTGAGATGGCTTACAACAACTCCGTACATAGCAGCACTGGGTTTCACCCCATTTAAAATGACTATGGGACAAGACATTGTGTCCATACCCGAATTGCCCCTAGCCACCCCTCTTATCACATCACTGAAAGATTGGGTTACTCAATTACAGAATACCTGGGCAGTGGTTAGAAAGTCAGTGGAGGAAACAAGAGAAACTTACAAAACACAAGCCAATAAAAAGCGAATAAAGCCCAAAGACTTTAAAGTAGGGGACTGTGTTTACCTGTCTACAAAATACCTGCAGTCTGGGCAACCTTCCAAAAAGCTGGGACCAAAGTATGTTGGCCTTTTCCCCATTAAGGAGATTATCAACCCAGTTACAGTAGAACTCGAACTGCCTAAATCACTTAGGCACATCCATCCCATTTTCCATTGCAGCCTTTTAAGACCCAAAAATCTGTTCCCACTACACCCAACACCACCACCACCACTAGAGCCACTCATGATTGAGGGGGGAACAGCATTTTGAATGGTAAACATCGAGTATTTTGTCGCATGGACTTTCCTCCCTCTGAAACTGAATGGGTAGACCTTAAACACGTCAAGGCAGCTAAGCTCCTTAAGGGCTTTCATAACCAATATCCTGATAAATACAGTAGCTTGCATACCTAGCCATGCATCTGTATTATTTCTCTCTCCTTTTGTTTTTGTCTTGCAATAATAATAAATATTAATATTTTTAAGCATGGAAGATGATTTCTTCCAAAACATGTAAATAGGGATAGTATAAAGCTACATCAGTTATTTTTAATTGGGAAAAAGAATTCCAACAAGGAAGTTTCAAAATTTTTCCTATATATTTATTCTGCATTATTTTGCAAAGCTTGCATCATCATCATCACCACCCACCATCATCATATATTGTCTGTATATCTACATAGTCCAATAAAAGAACTGACTAAGGAAAACAACAGCATTTTTGTAGTTCAGATAATAGTGGATGGGTAGGTGGGGGGGAGTTGAGAGAGAGAGAGAGAGAAATCGATGTGTGTGAGTTTTCATCTATCCCAATCCTCAAGAATGAAAAATAAGCATGCTTTACAGCCAAAGAATATCTGGGTGGCACTGGAAGTTACATTGAACATAAGCAAAACATTCCAACCCTGCAGATACTTTATGTACATTTCTAGCAGAATTTATTTTAAATAGTATAATAGTCATTATTTCTTTCTAACAAACTCCCAGAATTTTTGGCCATTTTGTCTTCATTACTGCTGTAAAAAGATTGCAGGATTGGTTAAAGGAAATAAGGATCAGATAAAAACAAAAGCACAAAAAGATTACTGTAATTACCTATTTAATTAATTAAGGTATTCTAATTTAAATGCAGCCTCATTTAAAGTACACACATTTTCTTAATCAGTTGCATGTGATATCCAGAGTGTCAGCAGGCTCACTTGAAAGGTTCTCTGATACAGTCCAGGACATGCTTAGTTTCCAAAGATATTGGTTATTAGCCCAAATGAAACAAAACAAAAACAGTGTTTCACATTAATACTATTTTGGCAAGTCACAGTAACATAAGAAAGACAAATCTTTACTGAAGAAACAAACAACACACTCAGCATTGAAAGCTTTGATTAGGTGTCACAATTTTGTACAAATCATTTGTAATAAGCAAATTATTTAGAGTAAATATAATACTCTTTCAGCTTTTTATGGTTTTAAACAATCTTCCCTAACCTTTCACCATCTAGATCAGTATTTCTCAATCCCAGCAACTTTAAGTTGTGTAGACCTCAACTCCCATGTTTTCTGGAGAACTGTGGAAATTGAAGTCCGATATCTTAAAATTGCTGAGGTTGAGAAACACTGTTCTAGATGCTGGGACGTAAGTCTTAAAATTCTTACAAAAGTCTGGCCAAGATAGAACATGAGAGCCAGTTTATTGACTTTGGGCCAGTCACTGTCTCGAAATCCTAACAGGATTGTTGTTCTGGGAAAAATAAGAGGAAGGAATATTATGTGTGTTTGCTACCTATTTCTAAAAATAATAAAGGCGGGATATAAATAATAATAAAAACATTGTTTCATGCATATTTCTTAGAATATACAAGATTTTTATTTCATTTTGTAACAGGAGTGGTTTTAATTTTTCATATCTGAATCCATTACCTGCAGAGAATGATACTGTAATGAAGAATAATTCTGCACAGGAGAAATCCTCATAAATGTTTTGAAAATTAAATGATCAAATGATGTTCACTTTATTTGTTTGCTTGATATACAAGACTCTCCAAACTTTTTTTCTATTTTTTCCATATAATAATCTAAGTTTTGAATTTCCTCTTCTAAACATGAAATAAAAGAAAATAAACTGTAAGGACCCACCTCACTTTACATCTTAAGAAGACAGAACTCTTGGAATATCTCTTCCAACAGGCATCTTTAT
>JANHFS010007548.1:207963-218872 GCA_032467975.1 Trimeresurus albolabris
AAAAAGACTAGTGAAGCAGCCAAAAATTAGCTATCCCAGAATAGTAGTTAAAATATGTTTTATTTTGCCACATTTCTAAATATTCTCTATATAAATGAGAATGTGATTGAGGAGCTTATTAAAATGCATATTTAAGCAATATATTTTGGGACAATCTATACTTTTTATATGGCTATGAATTATAAATATTGGTTACTCTGTTTCCAGTTATTGGATGGTCAGTATCAGATTTAAGGTTACTTCCATACATTTAAGTAGACTGTAATTGAGACAGCTACAGAAATGAAATTTTCACTATGTCAATATATCCTTTGCAACAAGTAATACAAATACGTAAGGTTGGTATTCTGCCAAAAAGGGGAGAGAATGATTTAAAAAGTCATTTTATTGTTTTAATACAATTATTAGATTGATACATAATATCAATTTATGTTCCAAGATTAAATACTGCTGCATTTGAGAGTGATACTTAATTTCACAATTTTTGTGTATTTTATATACAATATAATTAATTGATACAAGAAATATTTATATTATTTTTAATAACTATAGGCAGTTCAGAAATTATTTTACTGATTTATTTTTAGAAAGCTTTATTTTTAGGAGTATTTTGACTTCTATATGAAATTTAAATTTAAAGGGCTGTTACAGATTTTTTTTCTGATTTATAGATAAAAGACAATGGTGAACTTATTGTCAAGAATGCTCAGTTGCGGCATGCTGGAAGATACACATGTGTTGCTCAGACAATTGTTGATAATGCTACAGCTTCAGCTGATCTTGTTGTGAGAGGTAAAATATTTTCTTGATTTTTTTAAAATTTAAGCTATTCCAACATTATTCATTATAACATTATCACATAAAATTTGGGGAGCGGATGTATAGGATTTCCAACAGGAGTTAACAACATATAAGTATCAGATATTCCTGTTCCCAGAATTAATCATTTCTAAAAATATGACCAAGGGAAGCCAGTCTCACAATTATATTTCACTTTCCAAGTTCCAATAATTTGAAAAGAATTTTGAAAGTTTATTCCAGCTGGGCTTTAAGAGAAAGACATGGTGGACTAAAGACAGCTCTACAAAAATCAGAGTCAACAACTGCGGTGGCATGAAGAGCCAGTGAGTAGGCCACCTCTCTGATATTCTTCTCCAGAAAAAGAGAGGATTTGAGATCATCCACAAGTACTCCAGACAGCTGCTCCTCACAAAGACAATGTAAGACAGCAGTCTCTGGCAAGTTTAGAACTCAGGGAGATGAAAAAGTGGCCATCTTGCTCAAACCATAGTTAGCATCTTTCAAATACACTAAGTTTAAATACTTCTTTTTCTAATCACTTTTTAAAACTGAAACTTTTGGAAAATTATTAGAAATGCAATAGTGGCAAATATCTGTAGCTTGAGTGTAGGATGAGGGTGAAAGTTCATTCTCCAAGCTGGTGGGTTGGTTTCTGAACATTTTGTTACCAGGCTAGGTAACATCTTCAGTGGAGTTTAGGGGATGTCATGTCAGTATTCTGTTTATAAAGGCTTAAAGTGTGGGTGTGTCAAGTGAGGGTCTTGTGATGGGTCAGGTATGAGTCATCAATGAGAGGCTTGTGATGGGTCTTGAGATATGGAGATTACATCAGGTCAGCATCATTGGGAGGTGAACTGCAGGTGGGATGGGGAGGAGGGCTTGCATGGGTTGGTTAAGGGTCACTGCTGTCTCTGCAGTTGATTTGGATTCTGAGGGGTTCGTAGGCTGGTTGTAGGCTGAGGTGTCTGTTGATGGAATTGCTTATAAAGTACCATACTTTGATGAACTCATGAGTGTGGCGGGTGGTAGCGTGGCCGATGATTTTAGTGTTTCTCCAATTGAACTGGTGTTGTTTGGTGTTGGTGTGGGGAGAGATTAAGGATTTGGGATCATGGCGTTTGACTGCTACCCAGTGTTCGTGGATCCTAGTTTTTAATTGATGTGATGTTTTCCCACATAGAATTAGTTGCAATCATTACAGTTTATTTTGTAGATTACATTGTTTCTTTCATTCTTCTGTATCTTGTCTTTGGTTCTGGATAATTCCTGGAGGAGTGTGGCTGTGGGTTTGTGGGCTATTGCTATTCCTAGGGTTTGAAGAACTCTGGCTGTCATTTCTGACACCCCTTTTGTGTATGGTAGAGTTAGTTTTTGTGTGGTGGTCGGCTGTGTGGTGTGTTGTGGTTTGGGTGCTGTGTGTCAGAGTACGAATGTTAACACTACAAATGAGCATAGCTGCAGCCATTTTCCTTCTCATTCTAGGTTGCCACATAGAATGGAGGGAGAGGGGGTTGCCCAGGTGTTTCGCTAGTCAAAATAATCTTTTGTCCTGTGGGAATCAAGGTCATCGGCTACCCCCAAAACTAGGGACTGGGCATTTCATAAAAAGCCCACCAAATAATCATATTGGGGAGCGTAGTTGTTTACATAGCTTTTGTGGGTGGGACATTTAACTTTGTAATGGGAAATTGTTACTTGTGTATTCAGACTTGGTTTCACTCTTGATTGTGCTGATACTTTGTAACTAATAAACATATTTTTTGAGGAACTTGCAAGCCTTGGAGTTCTGCTTTATTCATCTCTGTCGGAACCATGACATTAAACCAAGTCTGATAAAACTTCATTTCCTCGGTGTGCTGGCTCCGACCGTCTACCCAATCACTTTTGGGAGAGTGGTAAAGACTCAGCGAAGATTTGAAATGGAGAAGAGTGAAACCACTGCTAGCTGCAATGGAACTCCGGCTGTCAGAGTGCAAACTGGTGCTCCAGCCACCGAGGAGGCGTCACTGGCAGGGGCTCGGTCGAAAGTCAGGTTACTCCAACCTGGGAGACTTCTACCGCAGGAAGGAGCTACAATCCCGGTAGACCTCTATCAAGCCGAGGCTGTCCCTCAGTGCAGGAGCACTCCTGTAACCACTCCTGTAGCTTCTATTGCTACCATCCCAGGGTTCATCATCTGTGGATAGCAAGAAAGGAAAGGGGTCGATGGGATAATTCCGGAGAGTGGAGGTTTCAGTCTGCAGACCACAGCCCCTTGCTTGAGCAGTTGAAGGAGAAGTTTGGCAGGCTGGAGGTAAAGGATATGATTCCTGTAGCCCAGGAGATGGGTGTCATGAGGGGGAATGCCAAGAACTACCAATCACCGGAGTCCCAGCCCAACCGCCGGAGCCCATGCCACTTCACCAATCCCCCAGCCAGCTGTGATACCAAGCCCTGTATCCAAGCTAAGCCTGCTGCTGCAGCCTCAGGATGCCAGTCCTAGAGCCCAGCCAAGAGAAATCCAGAGAATGGTTTGGCCACATCCCCAGGACCAGCAAGCTGCCCAAGCCCAGCAGTAGACGCAGGCAGCTCCGCTGAGGTTTGAACTGCCTCCCATCAAGCCCACCTTTGATGGGGACCCTGAGAAGCTAACCTTCTTCCTAAACCAGGTATGGACTCATTTAGATCGCTAAGCTTATGCCTACCTGGATGAGGCTACAATTATGAATCCTGTAGCGGCAATTTTAGAGGGGGAAGCAGCCGACTGGGTGACCAACCTCCATGATGAAAGGGCTTCTGAATTGCATGATATTAATCTATTCATGGAGCAACTGAGGGGTCATTTTGAAGATGAATCCCAAGCCCTGCTGTCCAGGGAGATCCACCACCTGAAGCAAAGAGGTTGCCCCGCTAAGGAGTACGTTTGTGAATTCAGGAGAGTTGCTGGTCAGCTGGGGCAATGGCCAGAACAGTCACTGATCCACTACTTCAAGCAGGGGCTAGATCGCAACTTACTTCAAGCTTGCATTATTCCGGGTTTTCCTAACCTATTGCGTGAGTGGTACAGCATGGCAGTGGTGCTGGACATCTAGTTGCACCACTCCAGAAAGTCAAGCACCACAAGCTCAAACTGCCACATATCCAGGAGAAACGCGTTTATGGCCGACATTTCCAAGCCACTGAAGCCACCAGCGTCTCCCAAGTTGGTACTCCAATCAAGTGCTACTGGTGCAGTCAGATGGGCCACTGTGCTGTGGAGTGCCCAGCTCCTAACTGTAATATGGACTGTGATTGATCTATTTTCCAAATAGGCACATTTCATCGCTTGCTCAGGACCCAGAAGCTAACCAAGCTGTTTTTGAAACATATACTCCATGGTGCCCCAAAGCAGATTATTTCTGACAGAGGGGTCCAGTTTATTGCAAAGTTCTGGAGGGAGTTGGTTAAATTAATTGAATCCACCCAGTGGTTTTCATCAGCTTTTCATCCGAGTACTAATGGAGCTGCTGAAAAAGCTAACACAATGGTGGAACAGTACTTCAGATGTTATGTAAATTACCAGTAGACTAATTGGGCTGATCTCCTGCCTTCGCATTTAAAATAGTATGGGTTGAGATTTTGTGCCCATGTCTGAATATCCCCAGGAGCTTCCTACTTCCCAGACTTTGGATCAATGGGTGACATCCTTCCAGGGGGTTTGGGTGAATGTGAAGAAAGCATTGACCAAGGCCACCAAGGTTTACAAAGAGCAAGCAGATTAACAACGCTCTCCTGATTAACCTTTTTAGGCTGAGCAATTGGTTTATCTTTCAACAAAATATTTAAGGTTAAAGTTACCCAGTAGAAAATTGGGTCCAAAATTCCTTGGTCCTTTTCCCATCACTAAAATCATAAACCCAGTCACAGTGGAATTGAAACTTTTGATTGTTGGGAAAAGTTCACCCTGTGTTTCATTGCAGTTTATTGAAACCTGTGTCAGAATCCTCTCTGAGACCTGCCCCAAAGAATCTGCCAGGTCCAGTAGTGGTAGAGGGGGAGACACATTATGAAATAAAATGAATTCTTGATTCTAGGTTGTACAAGGGAAAGTTACAGTACCTCGTTCAGTGGAAAGGCTATCCCCTGTCAGAAGCTACATGGGTGAAATGTACCAATGTGAAAGCAAATAGATTAATAAAAAAGTTTTAAGATAAATATCCTCACAAGCCTCGAGGAAATACTTAACCTGCTTTTTGCTTTCCCTACAGGAGACTCTTTCTTTTTTAGAGGGGCCGACTGTCAACTCTAGAAATGACCATTGCTGCAGCCATTTTCCTTCTCATTCTAAGTTGCTACATAGAACAGAGGGAGAGGGTTGCCCTGGTGCTTCGCTAGCCAAAATAATCTTTTGTCCCATGGGAACCTAGGTCATTGGCTGCTCCCGAGACTAAGGACTGGGCATTTCATATAAAGCTTGCCAAATAATCATATTGGGGAATGTAGTTGCTTACATAGCTTTTGTGGGTAGGACATTTAACTTTGTATTGGGAAATTGTTACTTGTGTATCCAAACTTGGTTTCACTCTTGACTGTGCCGATACTTTGTAACTAATAAACATGTTCTTTGAGGAACTTGCAAGCCTCAGAATTCTGCTTTATTCATCTGTCTGTCGGAACCATGACAATGAAGTTTTTTGCATAGCCATTACGGAAAAAGATGTCAAGCAGCCATTTCTCTTCTGTTTTTCTTAGTGTTGTGTTGCAGCAGTGTGTGTTGGCCCTTCTGAAGATGGTCTGGACACAGCTCTATTTGTGTGCAGTGAGGTGATTGCTTGCGAAGCTGAGGATCTGGTCCATGTGCATAGGTTTGTGGTAAACATGGGTTTCCAATTCTCTATTGTCCAGTTTCCTTATGTCGATGTTGAGGAATGGGAGTCTGTTGTCTGTTTCTTCTTCGAGTGTAAACTTGATCCCAGGGAATATGTTATTAAGTAGGTGATATGTTTCTTCACTTTGTTAGCATTTGATGATGACAAAGGTGTCACCGACATAGTGTGTCCAGAATTTTGGTTGGATGATAGGTATTGCTATGGATTAGAGTTGTTGCATGACTGCTTCTGCTATTAGGCCTGATATCAGTGATCCCATTGGGGTACCTTATACTTGCTTGTACATTTTCCCGTTGAACTTGAAGTATGTGTTGAGGCCTAGATCCAGGAATTTCATGATGGTTTCTGTGGACATCTTCTGTAGTAGCATCATCCTTGTGGGTATGGTGTTTAGTGAGTAGGTGGTGAATGGTATGTTTAGCCAGGTCGATGTCAGTCGAGGTGCAGAGGGTAGTGATGTCGAAGGAGACCATAATTTCTTCCTTGTTGTTCTTGGTGTGTTTGATGTATTTGGAAAATTGTTCTGGGAAGCTTATTGAGTAGGTTGAGTCATTGACCAAATATCTGAATTTCCTCTGCAGGATTTTTGCTAGTTTGTACTTTGGTGTTCCAGGTAGAGACACAGTTGGGCATAAGGGGTTCTTGTGTATTTTGGGGAGTCCGTAGCACCTGGGTGTGGTGGAATCTTGTGGTTGCATGTGCTTTCTCTCTAGTGGTTTCAGCTGTTTTTATTTTTCCATGTTTCTTAGGGTATCTTTTATTTTGTTCTATAGCAGTTTTGTAGGATCATTGTGGATTGTTTGGTAGGTGCTGGTGTCATCGAGATGGTTTTCAACTTTGTAGATGTAGTCAGCTTTGTCCATTACTACCATTATTCTACTCTCTTCTCCTTTGGATGAATGTTTCATTTTGTCAGTTGCATTGCACGTTGGGGATGGTTCTTTGTCTAATGTCTTCTTGTGTTTCTTGGTCCAGGTGGTGTGTTTTTAGAATGGATTCAAGATTGGTGAGGAATTCAATGGGGTTGGCATCTTTGTGGTTGAAATTGAGGCTGTGTGTGAGGATGGTCTTTTTGTTGTCAGATAAAGATCTGCTGGATAGATTTCTGATCCATAGTTTTGAGTTCTTGTCTTGTGGGTTTGGAGTGATGATATTGAGTTTCTCTTGTAGTGAGTTTCATTTTTGAGTTTGTATTTTGTTGGCATTCCTGCGGATCATACGTTCTAAGGTGTCTGTCAGATCTTGTCCAATGGAGTTGAGGCATGTGGGTTTTTTGTTTGTCAATGATGCATTGGTATTTTTCCAGACAGTTGTGGGCATCATTGATTATGAATTGAAGCATTTTACGCCCATTTTGGAAGGCCAGTTTCCAAGCTTGGGTGGTTGATTGGTGGTTGGTAGTGTATGCTTTTTGGGGTTGTTTGTTTACAGAGGAATCCATGGAGGAAGTGTAGCTGTTCACGGGTCGATGATCATCTCGCAGCAAAAGTCTCCCACTTAAGAAGACTGGACAATGGAGAACTGCAAACCTATGCACACAGATCAGATCCTAAGCTTCGCAAACAACCACCTCACCGCACACAAAAGGAGCTGTGTCCAGACCCTCTTCAGAAGGGCCAACACACACTGCAGCACCACAACACTAAGAAAAGCAGAAGAGAAATGGCTGCTTGATATTTTTTTCTGTAATGGCTATTCAAAAAAATTTGTATTCCAACACATAGCACCCAAACCACAACACACCGCACAGCCAACCACCACACAAAAACTAACCCTACCATACACAAAAGGGATGTCAGAAATGACAGCCAGAATTCTCCAACCCCTAGGAATAGCAATAACTCACAAACCCACAGCCACACTCTGCCAGGAATTATCCAGAACCAAAGTTTTACTTACAAGTTTAAGAACTTTTAAAAAATTGAGAGGGCAAAAAGCAGCAAAAAGGTTATTTTTTTATTTCAATTAGTGAAAACTGGACTGTCCAGATAACTTTGAAATAAGATTCTGGATTTAATTATAAAGAATTCTTCCTAGGGCAATGATGGCGAACCTTTTAGAGACTGAGTGCCCAAACTGCAACCCAAAACCCACTTATGTATTGCCAGGTGCTGGGTGGGCATGGCCCACTGGGTGGGCATGGCCCATGGATGGTCATGGCTACGGTGGTCATGGCAGATTGGATGGGTGTGGCCAGGGTGGGCATGGTCACCTCGAAGTTGCTCCTGGGAAGGGATGCCTGTGCAGGCCAGGCAGGGTTGGGAGAGATCCAGGGGGTCTTTGGCAGGTGGGGCAGTGGGCAGGAGGCTCATCCTGCAGGGTGAGGTGAGGCAAGGGAGGCGCCAGGGCAGGGGTGCCATTGCTGTGGGGCAAGGCAAGGCGAGGCAGGGGCCAGGGCTGGTTGCAGACAAAAGGGGGCTCTGGTGAGGAGGAGGAAGAGGCAGAGGAAGAGGGTTTAAGCAAGCTTAGCAACTGGAGTGGGGATCCCCCTCAAAACAAACATGCTTCATGGGTAACCACAAAGCACGACAGAAGAGACCAAAACCTGCTGCAACCACTCACAGATGAGAGGGGAATAAAACATCTTGCTCAGCTGATGGCTTGGGGGGGAAGGGGGCAGCTACACCCTTCCCAAACGCTACCCTCTCACGAAAGTAGGATGAAAATGCCAAAAAGCAACAAGGAAAAAAAGTTAAAACAGAAGAGTGTCACGTGATGGTTTTCTTCCCCACTTCCTTCTAGCTGCAGTTTAAATATGTAAAGATCACAAAAGAAAAACTTGGCTTTCTCTCATTTTAATTCAGAAGGCAGGAACAGGAGGATTGGGGAGGTTGTTTGTTTCAAAGGAAGGAAAAGAGAGGCTGGGGGAGCGCGGAAGGTGAACAACGATGGCGCAAGGCTTCTGGCTATGCAGGGGGGCATTGGGGGTGTGTTCTCTTTAAAAGAGCAAAACAAGGCAAAAAGTAAAAAATCCCCCACTCATTTCACCTCCCAAAAACACAATAACAGTGTCTTGGATTTTACAGGTTGTTGGAAAAGTACTTATTCATTTTACCAGATACTGAAAATAACAGAAATCTGAAGCAGAACGCCTGTATTGCAGATGCAACTGATATAAAATCTGGATGAAGAATGGTCAATAAAGCATTCTTGGTTGTCTATTTTATCTTTGCTAATAAGCTGTCACTAACTTCTTCACTTAACTTTGCAAAATCTGTGGGTCCATGACATTCCACATACCTGCAAGAAAGCAGCTGCAATCTGAGTACTCTAACTCAGGACTTTTCCAATCATCTAGCAAGGTGTCAAAAACTTGATGATCCCCCCCCCAAAGGGAAAAAGTGATAAAGTACAGTAGTCCTTGCCTTACAACAGTTCGCTTAGTGACTGTTTGAAGTGACAATGGCACTTTACAAAGTCACTTAAGACCATTTTTCACACTGTGGCACATGCCCACCCCTCACTTTTGCCATGAGGCTGGGCAGCCGGAGTGTGAACGCTGCCTTGTTGGGGCCTGCTGAGGCCAGCAAGCAACCGAGGCATCTCCAGACACCCGGCCGACCCTCCTCTGCTAAATTGCTGGCTGGCCTGACAATGGAGGGATCATTGCTGGCACCGCCACCATTCTCTCCATTCCCACCTCTGCCGCTGCCTGCATCGCCGCTGCCATTGCCTGCATTGCTGTCACCATTCCTGCTATCACCGCCACCATTGCCTACATCGCCACTATTACTGCCATTGCCGCCTCCACCGCTGCCATTGCCTGCATCACCGCTGCCATTCCCGCCATCGCCTGCATTGCCACTGCCATTCTCGCCATTGCCTGCATCACCGCCTCCATTTCCGCCATTGCCACTGCTGCCCCACGAGGTTGGGCAGCTGATGAGTGAAGGCTGCCTTGTTGGGCCCTGCTGAGGTCAGCTGAGGCAGCTCCAGACATCCAGCTGCCCCCTCCTCCGCTGCATGGCTGGCTTTGCCACCACCACCACCATCGCCGCCACTGCTACCCAAGGCTGGGCAGCCGGTGAGTGAACGCTGCCTCGTTGGGGCCTGCTGAGGCCAGCAAGCAGCCAAGGTAGCTCCAGATACGTGACTGCCCCTTGTCCTCCTCCTCCTCTGCTGCGTGGCTGGCTGCCTGACCACGAAGGCGTGCCCCCACAAATGGAAAGACAAGACTCAGGCACAGCTGGGTTTTAACGATTACGGGACAGGGCACTCGGCTTGGCCTGGGACCTCTCTGCTCAGGGAGGGACGTGGGGAGTTGAGGTCCCTGGTCCCCAGTCTGGCCATGTGAGGCAGCTCAAGGCTTTGAACCGCCACCCCGAGGATGTCTCAGATACCCGGCCCACATGTTGGGGAGGGAAACTGGTGGCATGGAAGGAGGCCGACCCTCAGGCGTGGCAACTGAGATGATGCTGGCCATGGCCTCAGCTGGGTGGTGCTCTGGCTGCACTAGGAATGCCCAGAGTGAAGAATAGCCGCAGCCTTCCACTTTTGCGGCTGCAGAAGTTTCCCTCCAATTGGTCTGATGCACCCGAAGGGGAGACGGGTGGGAGCCTCCAGGCGGAGGCTGCAAAAGGAGGAGAGGACCCTGGAGCGGGCAGCACAGGGCTGTGTGGAGGGATGTTCCGCTGATTCCCCGCCCGGCAGGTGGGATCATGGACCAGCCAAGAGCAGGGAAGCCATTGTCCCTGGCTTAGTGGAGTCTGCAAAAGGAGAGAACCTCAGAGCGGGCAGCATGGGGCTGCGCTGCAGGATGATCTGCTGATTCCCCACCCGGCAGGTGGGATCACAGACTGGCCGAGGGCAGGGAGGCCATTGTCCCTGGCTTCAGCCAGGTAGTGTGTTGTCCGCCAGGCAGAAGCCATGAAAGGAGAGGACCCCAGAGCAGGGAAGCCATCATCGCAGCACTGGGGGTTGTGCATCACCGCCAAGGAGGATGGAAGAGGAGGGCTGGCCAGGGATGGGCTGGCGGCAGGTGCAGCACTGCCCACAGGGGGAATCTGACCAGCCCCAGCCTGGAGGGGGGTGGAGAGGCTGAGGGAGCCCTAAGGGAGGCAGGCACGGTGCTTGGGGTAGCCGCTCTCCCCCTCCCCCCACACTCCTGCAGAAGGTCTGGCTTGCTTCGACGTCACCTGGGCAGGCCTCGCCGCTGATCTGCCCAGCAGCGCTGGCGAGCCCGGCCTTCCTTCCTTCCTTCCTTCCTTCCTTCCTTCCTTCCTTCCTTCCTTCCTTCCTTCCTTCCTTCCTTCCTTCTCCCA
>JANHFS010007548.1:218972-238822 GCA_032467975.1 Trimeresurus albolabris
CTCCCTCCCCTCCCTCCCTCCTTCCTCTCTCTCTCTTTCTCCAAAGTCCAAACTTACGTGACCTCCTTCCCCCACTAGCCTTCTGCAAAGTGTGCAAACAGACGCCGTGTCCTACTTGTCTTCTCCAAACTCAAGCCCACCATCACTTCCAAAAGCCGTCTCGCTCACTTGCTCTCTTGCTGCACTCTCGCCAAAACCTACTTTTATATTGGTTCCCCTCTCCCCGCCCAGCTCTCACAGGTGTTCCTGCGAGAATGCTGCTGAATTCGGTTTTCCTGCCCTCTCCAGTTCCTACTAGTCAGGTGCACATTGAAAAGGGAGGGCAGCATCCCTCTGGCGCACATGCTGACAGAAAGGGCTCTACGTGCCCAGTCTGGCATGCGTACCATAGGTTTGCCACCATGGTCCTAGGGGAAATTCTTTTGTTTTTAATTTTCTTTAAAAAAAAACTAAAATGAAAATTTAAAAATTAGAGGCTAGAGGGACTAAATATCACAACTACAAAAATTACAAAGAACTCATAAACTGAACTTACAATTACAGAATGAAGCAAAATATTCTAACACTGGACATATTGATGAATATTTTTGAACAATGAACTCAGAAGTTAATTTTAATGGTGTCCACAGAGAAATCTGACTCAATGGAAAGACTATGTCTAAGAGATATTATGGAAGAGGAACATGTTCTACCTGACAAAATAGAGACTGATTTGAAAGTGGATTTACAGATGATATGCTACAAGAATGACGTGGATAAAGATGCACTGGACATTTAAAAGAAAGCTGCTGATGTCTTAATATTTGAAGGGATATACAAACAATAAATGAAGAGAGTGACTTACCTAATTTTCCTGTAATGGATTTTCAAAATAGGCTTATTAAAGCTTTGAAAAAATTTATGAGAAGAGATAAAGAAAAATGAAAAGGTTAAGATCTTTAGAAGAAAATATAGGAAGGAATATAAAATTGCCATACCTGATCAAAGTTAAAATAGATATATTGGTATCTCTGGTAACCCTAAATAGATTTTTCCTGATCATGACTGAAATGCTGAGGCTTTAAGGATTTATTTATAGATAAGAGATAGGATTCAAGAAAAAGAGATCATATTCTGTATTTTAAGACAGCAGTTTCCAACCTTTCCACCTTGGCAGTCCAATCCAGTGAGGGGGAGGCTTGTGAGTGGCAGGCATATGCACACGTACAGCTCCATTGGTGTGAGTAGTGGGCACACATGCTCTCCACTTGTATGAATGGAGTTTTGTGCACAAGTTTGTGCAAAGCTTGTGCTTGTGCTTGCTTGTGAAGCTCCACTTGCACGAGCGGCGGGCACTTGCAGTCATGCAAAGGCTCCATTCATGCGACCAAAAGGTGCTTGAGAAGAGGGTGCTTGTGCTTGCATGCGAAGCTCAACTCACACGAGAGGAGGGCATTTGTGCTCATGCACAAAGCTCCCCTTGTATGAGCAGAGAGTGCTCGCATGCAAACTTTATTTGCATGAATGGAGCTCTGCCCACAAGCACCCTCTGCTCAAAAGCCCTCCATTCACATGAGTGCAGCCTCGCACGCAAGCATAAGTGCCCTCCTCTCGTGCAAGTGGAGCTTCACACGTAAGCCCAAGCGTCTTCCGCTTGCGTGCGAAGCTCCATTTGTGTGAGAGGAGAGCGTGCACATGCGCCACTCACACTAAAGGAGCTGAGCACATGCATGCCTGCCACTCACATGCTCGCCTCTGCTCGCAAAAGTGTATGAAATTTGTATGAGACCAAAACTATGATGTTACTAAATAAAATGCCCTTTTCAATCTAGTATTCCCTAGTATTGTTCAATGGTCAACATTTCATTTGGCCATACTACTGAGGGTTTGGAGATTAAATTTTAATATGTGAGAATAGTAGAATACAGAAAGTTGTAATGAAATAATTTAACTCAGTTAACTATGATGATAGTTTAAAACATTTTATTTTTTTAACATTGGTTCACTTTTTGGCAAGATTGTGTTATAATTCTTCATGGAAATATTTTTCAGGTCCCCCAGGACCCCCTGGAGGACTCAAAGTAGAAGACATTAAAAATACATCTGTATTTCTTACATGGAGCCGTGGGATAGAAAATCATAGTCCTATATCAAATTACACTATTCAGTCAAGGACTTTTCTGTCCGAGTATTGGAAAGACATGAAAACAGGTAAGGAACTTATTAAAAATATTAGCTTGGGGCCTAAATAATAAAATATCATTCTTGGTATAGTTTCATTCATAAAACACTTTTATCAGCAGAACACTGTTTTAATTACTCATGATAATGTGCTACAAACTAGAAACAACAACAAAATGAATCAGTTTATATGGTAGTACTTGTACTTTTGGCTCAACAATCGTTTAATCACTAGAAATGCACTTCAAAGCTCAAAGTATAGCAGGTTTTCATATGATTTTCTCAAGCCTATTAAGTGTCATAAAATATTACATTACTGCAACAACAGCAAAATAATTTTGCTAAATTAGCAATTATTTTGCTAAATTGTACATCTTAAGACAAAATTGCTATATTTGCACAGCATATAAGCCTAGCCAAAAGTCTAGCTCAGCATGTTGTATGTACCTGGCCATTTTTCTAGCATGCATTAGCAAGATGTGTTGAATGAAGGGCAGTATATTTATTTGGACGTAACATGTTACAAGAATATAAAACTGTCTGTTTTAAATCCAGAATTATGGCTTATTTTTAAGAAGGATTGAATATTTCTTCCCTGCCACGATTCTTTTGCAAATCCCCTCCCAACCTGTACATTTTACAGTTTGTACATTCACAATCAACTTGTCCCAAGCAAAGTCTTCTAGGTGATCTTCAAATCTATCCAACTTAGTAACAGATGTGTGTAATGTGTTTATATTTCTGCTGCTTTGTCTCACTAATTTATTCCACTGTTATATGGATGTAAGATGACCTCCTCAATTTATAAAATTAGCATTGGTTAAAATACATAACTTACTTTAACTGCCATAGCCTAGCCCTAGACATATTAGAATATAAATTGGGAAAGTGAGATACGCATGAAAAATGGGAAGTAGTGTAAGGAACAGATGAACTGGTGTGATACTCTGCACTAATCATCATATACAGATTTTAAAGTAAAGTGTAATGCAATATATTTGCATATGCCCTTTATATTCCTTAATGCCTATGCCTGTTACTGACAAGACTGTATGTATCCAAGGCAACCCTGCAGTACAACTCTATGTTTTATACTATATGTAGCATGGGTATTCTCCTTACAGCTAAATTAGAAGAACCAGTTCATAATTTGTTCTATTGCATCTTATCCATTATGCTTAAATTGTTGCTGTATGTGTTACTCAAATTACTCCCAATTTATTTGTTGTTTAAAATGAATGCACAATTTGGATTTGTGTGGGTTCATATTTTATAGATGCCATTTCTCTTATGAAACCATGTTAATTACAATGGTATCCTTTTTAGCTATCTATTTATATAAGGCTTGGGAACCATATAGTTTTGAGATCATGGCTGGAGGAATAACTTCCAGAATTATCAACTAAAAATAATGAATCATTTTTGGGGGGTCAGCTTTGTATAGATGACAGAACATCTAAGCCAATGTTTCTTAACCTTAGCAACTTTTAAGATGTGAGTACTACAACTTCCAGAATTCTCCAGTCAACAGGCTGGAAGTTGAAATCAACACAATTTAAAATTGCCAAGATTGATAAACACTGATTTTAGGCAGTATGAAAATATTCTCAAAGAAGGATGAAATGAGCTCGTTAAAGATTTTACTAGACTTATTAATAGGATGTTCATGTAAGAGCAATATCAAAGAAAATGCTTGTAATATCCAAACAATATTATTTGCAGGCTGCTTTTCAAAAAATTGTATCAGCAAGCACAAAAACATTATCTTAGCACTGGTTTGGGCAATTGGTTCTTGTGTAATATTTATTACACCAATCACATTGATTACCAATGTACTTCTGACTAATATTTCAAGTAATTGTTTTACTCATTAAATACTATAATATCATTTTAAAAAGTCAGTCCATGATTATATTATGAGGTATTTCCTAAAGGATGTGCAACTATGAATGCAGTTATCTCTTGACATTCACACTGTTCAGAATTTTGCACTTTTTTTTCAAAAGGTGCATAAAAATGTACAAAAATAATACCTACATTAGTGAAAAATGTATAAACACATATATGGAATGTAGCTTTTAAACTGCGGCTATAAAAAAAAGGAAAGTTCTTTTCAAAGAAATGTGTTGCATACACATTTTATTTTTAAAAATTACAACCTGCTGAATAAATGAACAAAAACAATTCAAAATGGGCAAAATGAAAAAAAGAAAAATCATCCTAGCAGATTTCTCCATCCCTATTTCTGGATTCATTAGAAAAATTAAACTTGTTTATTTAGCAACCAAAATAATTTGAGCAAGCCAATATTGGATGTTATGATATTTTTGTTGCGGTGCTGTTTTTAATTATTGTCTCTTCTTGTATTTAGATCCTTCCATTGTTGATGGAAATGTGGAATCAGCAAAAGTTATTGATTTAATTCCATGGATGGAATATGAATTTCGTATAATGGCCACTAATATTTTAGGGACAGGAGATCCTAGTATACCATCACAGAAAATTAGAACAGAAGGATCTCGTACGTACAAAAAATGCTGCATTTGATTTAATTGTTTTGAAGTTTAGAATGATTATTTGATTATTTGATAACTTCAATGAATTATTACGTATGCAAAATTGAACACATTTTCTACACATTGAAGCATTTGTGTTTCTGAATTTTTTCTATACTAGAATCACTTTAAAAACCTTTACTGGAAAATATAAAGCCAAACACATCTTCAAACACATCTACAGATAGTCCTCGATTTACAACTGTTCATTTAGTGACCATTCAAAGTTACAATGGCACTGAGAAAACTGACTTATGACCATTTTTCACATGACCATTGCAGCATCCCTGTGGTCATGTTATCACCTTTTGTGATCTTCTGACAAGCAAAATCAATGGGAAGACAGGTTCATTTATCAGCTGTGTCAATAATGGAACAATTGCAGTGATTCACTTAAAAACTGTGGTAAGAAAGGTTGTAAAAGGGGGCAAAGCTCACTTAACAACTATTTCACTTAGAAACAGAAATGTTGGGCTCAATTGTGGTCATAATTTGAGGACTACCTGTATTTGATTTCCAATATATATAGAGTTCTCTTAAAGCACATTATATTCTCCTTTACAACTTTGAGCCTTCCAAAATATCCTAGGGTGGGATTGCCCAGAACTGGACTATTCTGGCTGCTCTACAAAGAAATGCATCCATTAAGAGATGCATTTTAACTAAATATGAGAACTTTCAGATAGTATAATATATTGAACTTAATCATGTTCAGTATATTATAAAGTTATTTTTAATAACTTAAAAATATAATGCATCATTTTTATATTTTTAAAAACAAATATATCTTAGCTTTTCACCAGTTCCTCTGGTACTTAAGTCAACTTTAGATTTCTACAATTGCTAATTCATTAAGTGAATTCTGAAGTCATTAAGCAAATGTTGTGATTAAGCAAATACCATGGGCATTTTTCACTGGACACTAGAAGCAAATGACAGAAACCAGAAAAAAATGTCACAAATTATGATCATGAGACTGTGGAATATGCAAACAACCATAAAGGCGAGCCAGTTGCCAAGCACCCAAAATTCAATCACATGACCACAGGGGTGTGCAGCTGTTGTAACTTCAAAAATGGATTATAAGTAGATTTTGGGAAGTCAAGCATAAAATCAAACAGTTATTAAGTGATCAGTTGTAAGCCGAGAACTATCTGTATGATGAGCACTTTTTATGTTTTGCTTACCAACCAAATATAATAGAGAGTAAAGATTTATGTTCTCAGGTGCAGAATTTTCAGACCCAATTGATGGACAGTAATAAACATATCTCTTTCTTTAGCCAGACAGGTAGATGCATTTGATTTAAAGTGTGGGCACTTACTTCCCTTTTGCTTAATTGGAAAAGGAAACATTTGTATCTTTACTCTTGGAATGTAAACCAAAACCCACAACAAAGATACAAAAAAATACAATGAGCAATTTTAACTTTATTATGAAAAGTAATGAAGTCATTGTATACCTCACAGACATTTCTGGGGGTTTGTCATAATTGAACAATTCATCACATGCTCAAAATAGATGTAATTAATTTTGACATCCTGACATAATGTATAGATAATAGTTGCCATGATTGTAATCTTGATCCTATCAACTCCTTTGGTTTTCCCAACACTAGCTCTTTTCTCTCTCTGGGAGCTATTGTATTTCTAGTATAGCATTTTCCATAATTATTGGTCTGCTGCTGCTGCTGTTTTATCTTCCTTTTGTTCCTTTAGGGCAGACATGTCAAACTTGCGATGTCATGTGACGTTGCACAAGGTATCGGGGCAGTTTTGCCATTGCCGGCAATGGGGTGGGCGCGGCTTCCGTGTAATGCGTCCGGCCCATGGGCCGGCAGTTTGACACCCCTGCTTTAGGGCTTTTGGATTAAATAAATACATCCTCTGGGATTAATTTTATATCAACTAATATTGTTTTGTTAGTTTACCACTGCAGTCAAAGCACTGTGAGTGGCCCTTGGTACTCTCTGAGGTTGCTTGTTTTCTTGCAGATGTTTCATTACCCAACTAAGTAAGATCATCAATGCTAGTAAGGAGTGCAGTTTTCTGTCAGTTTATATTCTAGTGGCTTGCCTGTTGGTGTTGATGGGGGTGGTCTTAGACATTGTTTGATTGGGCTATTTGCTGTTGGCTTCTTTGGCAGTTTCTTGATTGGAGTATTATTGGCTAAAGACAATGTATGAAACTGCCAAAGAAGCCAACAGCAAATAATCTTATCAAAAAATCCCACCAACACTGACATGCAAGCCACTAGAATACTGTATAAACAGACAGCAAACTGTACTCCTTATTGGCATTGATGATGTTACCTAGTTTGGGTAATGAAACATCTGCAAGAAAACAAGCAAGCTCAGAGAGCACGAAGGACCCCTCATGTCAACCCTGAGCTACAAATATTCTCCTCTATTAGTATCAAAGCACTGTGTAAGTTGTGGTTGTGAAGGAACTATCTCGAAGGAGATGATGATGATAATTTTATTTATCAAACATTACATTTCATTAGATATAAAATGTATAATATATATAATGGGATATTATACAGTGGAAATTATATAAAAACATAAGAAAAATAAGTATTTGACAGAACAAGCAAAAAATTGACACACTTGCCTTTATAGCAATAGCAATAGCATTTAGACTGCCCCATAGTGTTTATAACACTAAGTGGTTTACATAGTAGGCATTATTTGCATATTGCCTCCAAAATATGGGTCCTCATTTTGGAAGGATGGAATGCTGAATCAACCTTGAGCCCTGTCTGGATCGAACTCCAGACTGTGGGCAGAGTATGCTTGCAATACTGCATTCTAACCACTATGCCACCAGGGCTCTCTAATATATTTCAATCAATCAGAATAGAGCTGGAAGTAGTCACTGTAATCACTGTATTAAAAACACCAACAACTAGCAAGCCTTGGTCTAAATTATTTCATATTCATAACAGTTCATTAACTGTAGCCTATCATTAATGGTCACCAACATATTAAATAAATAAATCATTTTTAGGAAGACAGAACCAATTCCTTGGTGTACAATGGCTGATGGCTGCTTCTTTCTTAGAGTGGGGTTATAGCACAGTATTACAATGCTACTATAATTTTGGGGCTTTTTTCATTTTGAGGCTTTGGGGAGAGTTAATCCCTGTATATATTTCTCAAAATCCTGTATGGAGAAGTTGTTTTTTTTTGCAGGTTTAGACTTTTTAAGCAGTTTTATGAGACTTTAGCCTTGGCAATATTTATTTGTGCAGCATGCATATGCAGAAAGATATATTATAGATATAATTATGATGGTAATAGTTCCATCTCCTCTCCACTTATCCATTTGCTTGGATTGATACGGTCTGTAGGGCTATGAGGACCACAAGTGAAAGTTAGGAGGGCTTCGTGTAGTCTATAGGCCTTGGGGTCCTCACACTGGTTTTAGCTGCAATAAATACCATAGTTCTCTCCCTCATAATATTGGAAATTACTTCTAATGAGAAATAAAATATTTTGGAGGAAAATCAGAAGTATATAGTATTAACACCAGTACATGCATAATTGAAAAGATGTATTGAAATAGAATGCTGTCACATCTAGTATGAATTATATCACATGCAGAAGCTGTGATGAGAAAGTTATTAAAAGCCCACAAGTGGACCATAGTATTTCTGCTTTTGGACTTTTTTCATCATAGAAAACAAAAACATATCCACCTTTTTTTAGAATCCTCATAATTCTATTTTATAAGAAATGTTATTCAAATGATGTAGTCTCTCTGAATTAGAAAGTAATATTTAATATTTCTTTAGTAATTTTTTCCATGAAGTTATGTAAATCTTTACCTATATGCTTTCTAAGTTTTTCAAAATGTTATTGCATCTTCTTCAGTAGTGAGGAGGTTTGTGCATTCACAGCTGCCTGACTTTTTTTGAATGAGTAACACATACCAGGGGCAAGTACTGTAGTGTAACTATATGTGTTCAGATGTTGTTTTTTTAAAAAAAATCTGTTCTGAATCTTCACAATTCTGCTTCATTGGATGACCAGGATTTTTCTATTCTTTATAATTTAAGCACCTCACTAGCCTTTTCTGTAAGCTAAAAACTATTTTTTTTACCTATTAAAGAATTATTTTGGTCTTTTAAATTTAATTTATATGAGGTATGCTGAATAGGTCTGTGCCCTACAATGTAAGTAGATAATTGTTCTGGCAAATGATAAGTTTTCTTTATTAAAAATTCTGATGATAATGGTAAAACAAATACAAACTGATCTCAGAGAGAAAAAGAATAAAAAGTGGAAGAAGGAGGGAGGGAGGGAAGGAAGGAAGGAAGGAAGGAAGGAAGGAAAAGAAAGAATCCCACAACAACATTTGGATAAATTAAAGATCAAGAACGTTAGAAGTAAAAGAAATAATATAGAGCTTGTTTGTTTTACCAAAGATAATTTTTCTTTTTTCCCATCCCAAAGGTTTCTTTAACAAAAAAAAAATCTTTAACAAACTTTTTTAATGAATCTAATAAAAAGTCATCATCCAAGTCATTCTCTTGGTTTATGATTTGTATTCTACCTTAACCAATTAGTTTTGTAAAGCCAGTAAAAAGTCCTTATCCCGGTAATTCCCTTGGTTGGTCATTTGTGTTTCCAATTTAGCTATCTTCTCTTTCTTCTATTCTACACTTTTTCTATTATCCAGTATTTCTGGTTCTAATATTTTTACATCAGGTAAAAAAAAAACATTTCTTTATCCTGCAAATTTCTCAAAATATTTTCTTTACACCTGTCATTCCTTCATTAACATCTTTTGGACATCTCTAGCCATAGGAGCAGACATCATTATAACTGCTAATTTCAGACCCAGTTTTTCAAAAATCTCCTGAAGTATTTCAAATGTCATAATATTTTGTATCATTTTATAAATTCTGGTACTAAAAAAAAGCATTCATTTTTTTCCCTTTTCCTTTTCTTTACTCACCTCTGGTGACCAATTTCCAAAATCATGAAATCCTGAATGTCTGTTATGACTTTGGATAGACAAAACAATGTAGTTGTGTGTGTGTGTGTGTGTGTGTGTAATAAAATATTCTATATTTGTCTGGTTCCTTAGTTCAACTTTTTTGGATCAGAGTATTATATAGCTTTCTGCCATTTATTTCCAACTTCTTAAATTGTTTATGGTTAATATTTATTTTATTCAAGAGTGAAGATTAAACTCACTAAGTAGCTTTTTAAACTTGTCATTTCCAGGATCTCTAATAGCCTTAAGATAATTAAATAGGTGATTTCCAAAAGTGATTAGAAAGTGAGGTTAGGGAACCCAATATCCTTTAATAGGCTCTGCCGTGGTTGAGACATGATGGCTTTTTCCTTTGTCTCCCGGCACGCATAACTGTGGGAGACTGCTGTCCTATGGATGTCTGAAGCACTTGTGGGTAATATCCCATCCTCTCCTTATCCGGAGAAGTTCCGTAGAACCAATCAACTCACCTGTTCTTCAGTCTTCGCCTTGGTCATCATCTCCATTCATACAGAGATTTGGTAGTTCACCATACTTCCCCTGGAAATCTGCTGGCAAGTGATAAGCTTTCTTAGCAGCCTTACATAGAAATGTATAAAACTATTATAGTATTGCCAGTTCTATTTTTATCCTTTTCAATGATTCCCTATATCAAACTTGATTTTAAGGTACACCTACTAAACCTTATTTACTCAAGCTACTATCAACCTCTGAATGTCCTATTTCTGGTCTCCTTTCACTAATATAGATCCTATCAACACACCCTGGTGTATTTAAAATTAGGATTTTTAATAAATATTCATCATTTACTCTTATATATTGAATCATTTTAGAAATACATAAAGATTTATAGCCTTAATGGATTTGATTTCTTAATTGTTCCTTTTCATCACTGTATATTACTGCATTACTACAAAACCAAACATTTCTTGACTTAGCCTGATTTAAAACTATTGGCTTCAACGAACTTCTCTTTAAATCTTCTGATCTGAAAGTCCAATTAAAAAAAATCTGAGATAATGTACAAATGACTATAATCTCTAATGTAATGATTTTTTTATGGTTTCTTGAAGTTTCAATCAAAAACATATGTGAATCATAGAACATAGTATATGAACTAGCTGAAAATCAGATATTTATGATTTGTAAGACATTTGGCACCTTTCTAAATGATTTTTCTCATGATTGGAAGCTTTTTTTTTATTTAAAGTGAAGAGGATACATTGCGCTAACACTTAGCTTTTATATTAGTTTGGCAGTGCAAGAACACAAAACATAGAGGTAATTGCTAAATTATGACCATAAGAAAATAGGTCAAAACATTGGATTAGATAATGTAAATGTACACCTAACTGAAAGTTTTGAACTCTAATTTTCTAAAGTCCAGTATCAGACGCATGACCTTATCCTCTGCAACACGTCCTGCTTTGTTTAATTGTTTAATTTAGATCTTAGCACATAGTTGAATGTGCATATTATTTTGCCTCCAACAGGTATTTCTTTCTCTGCATGAAGAATTAGCACTGCTCCTATTGTTCAAGATAATGCATGCTGTTTTGACTATATGAAGGAGATAACAGCATTTCTCCAGGAAGTTATATATCATTGTAAAAATGTCTAGAAAAGCTTGAACATCATTCTTCAACAAAGTCTAAATTATTCTTTGGTATTTACTTTTTAATGCATTGTTGAGTATAAATGCATATGTGAAATACAAATTGGCACTGCTAAAAAAACCTAAAAACAACCACCAGTCTTCTATTGAATTGCTTCAAGGATTAAAAAAGCTTTAGCTAGACAGGCTAATCAAAAATTCAATGAAGAAAATCTGTATAATTCCAGTAAAACAGAATGTAAGCCAATAAATCAAGCTAATGTTATTTATATTTCCTTTTTCTACATTTGCTTTAATGTAAGAGCTTAAATATTAAATACAGGATACATAACCTTGTAAGAGTGCTTATGTGAAAAATAAGTGCTTATGATACTTTGATGAATAGAAAAAAGCATTATAATGCATGAAGGCTTTTTTAACAAAATAGTGAAGATTCATTTGTGGTACAACCTAAGCAAAGTTAACACCTAGTATCATTGACTGTTGGCAGTCATTTGTAGATGAAGCTTACACATAATGTAACCGATTGTTGCTACTTTTAGAGAAATAAATAACAAATAACTGCAAGATTATAGCATTTCAAAAACCCTATTTAGTACTTATATTGCAATATAGTTTGATGGACAAGGATTATAAGAGAACCGGTGAAAACAAATTTTGAGAACATTGTAGAACAGAAACAATGGCTATAATGTCACCATCATCAATCCTATCATATTTTGCTAAAGTGCTCTATTTCCATAATTTAAAATTTTGTTCTGCTAAGTGGATTGAAGATAAGCAATTGAAGACTTTGTAATGTATAAATTCTTAAACTGAGTTCTAGCACAGTTGTGGAGAAAGCCAACTACATTATTATCTGGATCATGACTTAAATTTAAAGTAGTATGTTTAGGACATACTTTCTAAGGGTATAAACTAAACGTTAATGTGTCTTAATATTAGCAGAAACAAAGAACATAACAGGTTTTCTGTAATGGTCTAATTTTACAGTTTTAATATGTTACATATAGAAATAATGATACAACTCGTTTAGTTTTTCTATCTCTGTCCATATCAGTATGAACTGCCTTTCTTTATCATGTTCATAAATATCAAACTTTGTAATAAAATACTGAATGTTGTCCTATGATATTCAGAAATTTTTATATCCATTTACCCTTGTTGTCACTGTTACGAATGGTTGTGGATTTGAGCATAGATTCATCTGCCTAGTTTATAACCACACACATTCAAACACACACACACACACACACACACACACACACACATTATTTATTGCTTCTGCATTAATTATTGCAGTAATGAATGCATATAGTGTAAACAATGGATATTTGGCCTATAACAAATGTGCTTTGTTTTTATGAACATTTAGCTTAGCAATATGCATGCCACCATGCAGACTTTGGAGCATGATTTGAACACTGACGAGGATGACAGACAGCAACAGTTAGTAATATAGACCACTGAAATGATTCTTCTAGACTTTTGACACTACATTTAATTAGGCAGAGCTTTTATAACCAATGAAAATGGCTGTAAAACTAATGGCAATGATTGTAACCAAGTAAATAAAGCCTATCTGGGCAGGCAGTTAAAAAGAGCAGCCATATATTGACCTCATTACTAAAATGCTGCACCATGAAACCAAAACTCAAGCCAAGTTCCTTAACCACTATTGGCAAAACCATAATTAGAATTTCAGCAACAGGCTGAAAATAAGAATATCAAGGGGTGAGGTGGAAGTAATAGATTAGTCCCAGAAGCAGCCAAGAATATGTTAGTTTGGCAAATTATAAATCTTCTAAGAAGCTTTAAATACTGTAATGCAATCCTCTTTATCTCATATACAAATGCTGCTGAAATCTTGATTTGATCAGGATCTGATCCTCTAAAGCATGGATGTCAAACTCACTGCGTCACGTGATGTGTCACGACATATTGTGACTTTTTTTGCATTGCCAGAGCTGAGTGGGCATGGCCTCCACATGATGCAACCGGCCCGCGAGCTGGCAGTTTGACACCCCTGCTCTAAAGGTTCAGTTTTCCAAATCGAATCTTTGACAGATACCTCATTTATAGCCAACTTAGCTATCTCCCTTTATTGTTTCCTATTTTCTTGAGGTGGAGCCATGGTGGCTCAGTGGTTAAAAACACAGAGCTTGTCAGCTGGAAGACCCTAATGCTATGCAACGATTCAACTCCTGTTATTTGCCCTAGCTCCTGCCTACCTAGCAGTTCAAAAGCATGCAAATGTGAATAGATAATAGGTACCATTTCTGTGGGAAGATAACAGCTTTCTGCACATCAAATCCTGCTAGCCACATGACCACAGAAATGTCTTCAGACAACACTTACTCCCTTGGCTAAGAAATGGAGATGAGCACCACCCCCTAGAGTCAAAAACAATTGAACAGGAGAAACCTTTACCTTTATTTTATGTTCCTGAAAATGACAAACCCTTACTTACAGTTCCAGATACAAAAGCTCAAGTTAAGATTCAGAAATGGTGGGATCTCTTCTGAGTATGATTACATATTTGGCACACAGCATTTCCTCTGTTTTTGAATGTAACCTGGTTTTTCTGAGTACCATTGATGAGGTGTTGGGCATTCTTATCTTTTTTCTAGGATTTCTAGGATTTCTCTTCTGGCCAATAGTGTTCCCAACATTTTAACCTCCTTCCCCTACAGAGATAGATTTCTTATCTCTACAAACCCAATATCTTCTTCACCTCATATTTCTCTTGTCACTTGACCTGGAATGGCAATGGTGGTGATCATACAGGATGGGGTATGTTGAATGCACTAGGTAGTTTGGGAAGAGAAAGGTATGGTATAATATGAATAATGTAGAACAAATGCATGAATTCCATGGGATTGACTTGGGCCATGACAGAGAATGGTATGATGTATCTAAGTTCTATGCCTGACTTCATCTAAGTTCATTTAGGTTCTATTCCTGACTCTTCACAAGCACATACACACTTTCTGGTCCATATGAAGGGATAATTCTTATTGCTATCAACAATCTGCAAAACTGTTGTAATTGTGCTCTGCTCCAATTTTCTTCAATGTGAACAACTTGAAATTCCTGGACTAATTTGTCTACATAAGTACATAGGAGATTATACAGGGATACAAAAACAACTGATGATAATATCTGTAGTTGAAATGGTAACAGACATAGCATCTTAAGTATTGCTCAAGGATGTCTTTGATTTGATCAGTTTGTGCAGTTTGACTTGGGAAAATGGACAGTGCAAAGAGCAACAGAAGTTTTCCTAGAATCACACAGTGAACTGTGCAACCCTATTCAGATTATGAGATCTCATATATGTTAAATCTTGAATGAATAAAAATGTTCTCCTTGATATATTGATATTACTCACCTGCAGGATATACCCTCTAAATTTATTGAATGGCAAATAGATTCAACCTCATTGAAGCATTCTTCCAGTTAATAGAATTTAGGGGGGGGGAATACAACAAATCAGTCTTGATTGAGTTTTTTTATAAGAGGTATTCCAAGGTTTGGTGTGATGAATGGGCCTGCTTGGGGTTCTTTGCTCACTTTCTAAAGCTTCTTTGATAACTACAAATTCCTTATGCTTATTAGAAGATCACTATGATATACAGTCAGGAACTGATCTATGAAGTCTCACAACATATTTTTTATGAAATGTTGGAAGTTGACCGAAGTATCACATAATCCAAAATCTCACAATATATTCAGAGAAAGTATATCTGATCTGGAACTTGGTTTTCCATTTGCCTCCTTTTATACAAATAATGTTTTACATATGATTGTACATCTAATTTAATAAAGCTAGTAGATGCAAAATGAATGGGTACAAGAATTAGTAATTTGATACCTGGTAATTGTTACATCAGTACATTTCTCCAGACTGCTTTTTGACAAACAAAATTGGGTGTGAAAGTAATGGGCAAAATGAACTCCTTTTTCTATAGCTGTGGGACCTCCTTTTTCTATAGCTGTGGGAATAATAAAATTGACCTGTTGGTATATTAATCCTAAAATCAGCTTTATGGCACATAGATAAAGCTGGGAGGAAAGGTATAACTTATCTCTTTTTTTACTCTCAAAACATTTGGTAGGTAGAGTGATCTAAATATCTTTCTCTGTGGATTAATGTACTAGTATCTGAAGAAATGAAATCTACCCTTTTCTCAGTATTGGGATTGTGGTAATCAAACCCTAGGGCATTTGAAAAGGATTAACTTTGGTTAGATAAAATTGTAACTACTTAACATGAACTTGAATCATAATTACAAAGATTAGGATTATAGATCCAAAGCCTATGGACAACTGTCAGTGCCATCCACCCCAGTCTGCATCTGCATCAGCCTTTGACCCAGTTTGTGAATAGAAATTGAGTTCCAGGTTCCTGAAATTGTTAGAGGCTTCTGCAACTATCATGGCTAAGCAATAATTGAAAGTTGTTCATCTCTCTGAGTATTATAGGAATCAATATTTTTGCTTTCCTGCTCTCTGGCACCTCCATTTCCTGACTTAGCTGAGTTAAAATAAAAGATTCATATCTTTCTGAAAGACAGAGTGCAGTTTGTTCTGGCAGCCCATAGTAAGACATATGCTTCCTTTTCAGGACCACATCTTTTCTTTTTTGGGAAATCATAGGTGTGTTCCACTCAGCATCATGGACTCTGCTACTGCAGACTCAGACCCAAAGTTTTTAAAATAAAAGTATGTAGGTATGTGTTGTGTTCTTTGTATTCCCCCCCTTAATCCCCCATGCATATCCTGTATAAGGGTAATTGCCCTGCACCATTTGCATACAGTTTCATGCCTGTTGCTGGTTGGCTAACTAGCAACAGGGCTTGCCAGCCAATGGAACTGTATACAGTTTCATGCCCGTTGCTGGTTGGCTAACTAGCAACAGGGTCTGGCCAGCCAATGGGAATTGTGTGATTACAAGCCAGGGGAATCCCATAAAAGAGGGCTCCCCTGGCCCAGAGAGTCAGTCCGGATTTACTTTATACCTTGCCAATAAACCAAGAGCTGACTGTCACTCGACTCGTGTCTTACTGCCTGCACGATCTAACACTTTCTTTCTTTCTTTTTTGAAAAAAACAGTCTTCTAAATGATGTTTTTGCCCATTTCTCTGAAAATTGTTCTGTTTTTCACTTCTGTCATCCAAAAGTATAATCAATCACAGAAGAAATCGGTAGCAAATAACTAACAAAACTGTAAGAGTGGGAGAAAAAGAGCTTCATTCTTTTAAAAGCATCTTTCTGGTGGTAGTTGTGCTAATGTGTGTATCCAGACCTAAAGGAAATTATTCAGGGATCACTTACAGTGCAGTAATTTCTCTAAAGCCAACTGAAGTAAAAGTAATTTAATGAAACCAGCGTAAGTGCTCAGCAAAGAATCCCTTAAGAATATTATATGCAATAAGGATGGTAGGGTACTTATTCCCCCATGATTTTGATTCTGCTTGGTAGAATGTCCTTCCCAAAATATATGGGCACTGTAGCATGATCTAATATTTTATTAAAATAAAGGACCTCTTAGGAATGTACCAGTACATTTGTTAACATGCAGTAATGGAGGATCACATTCCTGTTTCCATTAGCAAGACAAATGTGCTTGAAATGTTAGGTCACACTAGCACAATGCTACTTTCCTTAGATTTTAGGGTAATTCACCCTTGTATGTCAATATGGATATCACCTCGCTATAAAAACCATGGAAATGTTTGATTTGTGAATGCACATACCTTTAAAATAATTGCTTGTTTCTGTAATCTATTTACAAATAGAAGCCATTTCTTTATTATTGCTTTCATATATCACGAGGAGAATGGCCATTTAAAAATGTATGGAGCATTAAAGCTGTTGCTTTTCAGATGAATTTTGTATTAAGGAAAATTATATTAATACAAAACAAATAAAATATTCTGTGTTCTTTCTTCTGAAAAGCTGCTTTTCCTGATTAATCCTTGGATCTCAGTAATAGGTCCATATGTGTACTTATTAAAGTTGTGCAAATATTTGAGATGAATCATGAATCTAAAGTGAGCAACCATTCAGGAGAAAATTCAGTCTGCCTCTGAATTCAAGGTGCCCTGGTTCACCTTAAATTCAATTTCAACTCAAATCACCAGGACCTGAAGGATTAGATCCCAGAGTTCTGAAGGAGCTGGAAGACATGATCTTGGAATCATTGAACTGTATCTTCAAAAATCGTGGAGCACTAGGAGAAAATAACAGATCCAGGAACCTAGAGACCAATCAGCCTGACATCAATACCTGGGAAGATCCTGGAAAAGATATTCAAGCAACAGATCTGTGAACACCTAGAATCAAGCAAAGGTATAACCAGAAGTCATATGGGTTTGTCAAAAACAGAGCATGTCAAACAAATCTGTGACTAAATTAGTGCACCAGCAAAGTGCTGTGGACATCAGTATACTTGGCTTCCCTAAAAATATGGAATAGACAGCATTACCACCAGGTGGATTTGTAACTGGTTGACAAACCACACTCAACATGTAGTCTTACTGGAACTATCTATCTACAAGAGGGAAGTAAGCAGTAGGATGCCCCAAGGTTCTGTACCCCAGACTTGAACACTGGGTCTATCTAACAAAATGGAATTCAATGGAGTGAAAAGTAAGGTTTTATATTTAGGCAAGGAAAATCAAATAGATTAAGTGAAACTTGTAATTGTAGTAGTAGTACTTGTAATTGTAAGAGGAATTGTAAGTGGAATCTTGGAGTTCTAATGGGTAATCACTTAAATATGAGCCACCAATATGCTGCAGCCACCAATGCAATCCTAGGCTACATTAACAGAGAGATAGAATCAAGACTTCTTGAAGTGTTAGTACTGCTTTATAATATTTTGGTTAAGATTAACCAATATTAAGATTGAGTACTGCCTCCATTTTGGTCACCACAATATACAAAAGATGTTGAGACTCTGGAAAGGGTTCAGCAAAGAGCAACAAAGAAGATTAGGGGGACTGGAGACTAAAACTTATGAATAATGATTGCAGGAATTGGGTATACCTAGTTTAGTGAAAAGAAGGACTATTGGTTACTTGATAGCAGTGTTCCAATATTTGAGGGGCTTCCACAAAGAAGAAGGGGCCGACTCATTTTCCAAAGCACCAGAAGGCAAGACAAGAAACAATGGATAGAAACTAATCAAGGAGAGAACCAACCTAGAACTAAGGAGAAAATTCCTGACAATGAGAACAATTAACCAGTGGAATGGCTTGCCTTCAGAAGTTGTGGGTGCTTCATCACCCACAATCTCTTTTAAGAACAGATTGGACAGGCATTTGTCTGAAATGGTATAGGGTCTCCTGCTTAAGCAGGGGATTTGACTAGAAGATCTCAACATGCCTTCCAACTCTATTATTCTGTTAAAAATCAGTCAGCTTCTGAATCACTGGTTCCTCAGTGATCTGAAACATATGCTTTGGATTTCCCCTAGAGTTTCATAGGATTTATTTTTAGAGGAATAGGGTTGTGTAGGGTTTTTCCACTTTGATAGTGGTTTCAGCCTTTTGGGGTCCAGAAAAATGTCCACAAATATAAATATTAGGCATGGGATAGATAGCAGGAGACTATGTTTTTCTGATGGCCAGCACTAATTTCCAATTAGGGGATGATTTATTATGATTCTCTAAATGTAATCTGTTGAGGGGTGAAAAAAAGGCATGCTACTTCATTCAATTCTTTGCTCTTTTTCAAAGAGTGTTTTCATCTATGATTAATTGGTAGGACATCAAAACATTCACAATTCTGACTCTTTGTTGAACAGCGTTGCCCCTTGGACCCCACAAAGAAATTGGACAGTTTCTGGTGCTTATCCAGAACCTGCTACAGAATCACAATTTTTAATAAGGTGAAAGAATTATTGAATACCCTGGGGGAAAAACATATTAGCTGTATTTAAGAAGTGACTAGAAGATGTGACTAGAAAATGTTATTTATTATACTGAGATGATATTGTGTCATTGTTGGCCTTTATGATAATTCATAATTTTAATTTTTAAAAATATTATTTCAGCTACAGCTTAAACAAATTAAAATTACTGTATAAAATCACAGATATTTAGGTAATCTGCTGTTTGTATAAATTGATACAAGTTGTTTCTGTCAATATATAGAAAGTGAACATGTCAGGTACAAAAGACCAAGACAACGTGAAAGTTTAATTAAACTAATTTATTACTATTCATACATATGCAGAGAAATCTACTCAACTAACAGCATTATTTTGATAAATAAGGGTCTAAAGAATTCAAGAGGGGTTAGAATTAGTCAGTTTGTGACTATAGAGTGACTTGCAATGTTGAAAACATTTATTTAAAAAAATAAATAATTGCACTATTTTGTTAATGCAACTATCTAAATTAAAAAATGTTTTAACTAATTATAGTTAAACTAATTATATAACTATATAACTATAACTATAACTATATTCAACTATAACTATAACTATATATATAACTATAACTATAT
>JANHFS010007548.1:249590-260430 GCA_032467975.1 Trimeresurus albolabris
AATTTTATGGTACTACTCCCAAAAAAGTGGTGTTATTAGCCATCAAACCTCAAAAATACTTTCCCCAAAAGGTTTCCACAATTTTGGCCACTACTATAGGTTGCAGTTGAATGAGTCCAATCTTGAAGCTACCAGAAAAGCTTGAATAATACTAACCTCCAAATCTCACCAGTGGCTTCAGATAGTGGTGGGATTCCGCCAGTTCACACCACTTCGGCAGCACCAGTAGCTAATTTTTGGTTGCCCAGGCCCAGAATGGACTTCCGGAAACAGCATCCATACAGAGAACCAGTTGTTCACATATTTGAATCCCACCACTGGCTTCAGATAAATATTGAAAAGCATTTCATAGAATGTTGTCTTGAGGCAGTGGTGGTGAACCTATGGCACGCGTGCCACAGATGGCACGCAGAGCCGTCCCTGTGGGCACGCGCGCCATCGCCCCAGAGGGAGGCGGGGCCAGACTGCTCCCCTCCCCCCTCCACGTGCACCAGCGCTTTCGCTTGCAGCACAAAAAAAGAGGCATTGAGCTCAAGGACCAGAGAAGGAATGGGGAAAAAGATCGCTCTTGCCACGATCTCCCTTCTGCTGGCCACTGGGAAGCCTGGCAGCATGGCTTAGCACGGCTACACCAGAAAACTCCAATGCCCCGGACTTGCGAGTTTCGGCGCTCCCAAGGTTTTAGTGCCACAACAGGACAAAACTCAGCAAAGTTTGGGCAGGCCGGGTGTGTGTGTGTGTGTGGGAAATGCTGGCAGCAGCGAGGCAATCTGTGCAGAGGATGGGGGGAAAACACTGGCAGCAGCGAGGCAATCCATGCAGGGGGTGGGGGGAAAAACACCAGCAGCAGCGAGGCAATCCATGCGGGGGGGGGGATGCCAGCAGCAGCGAGGCAATCCGTACGGGGAGGGAAACGCTGGCAGCAGCTCCCTCAGCGACAATTGCACAAGCTTCCTGGAGCTGAGAAGTGCAGGCATTTCCCCCCCACGCCCCCTGCACGGATTGCTTGCTGCCACCAGTGCTTCCCTTGCTTCTGATCAGCTGCAACCAGGCTCTCCATGGTGTGCTGCAGCTGGTTGATACGGGAAAGGCAGGAGCGCACACAGACTCTGCTTTTTTCCTTTGACAGCAATGGGTTAAGGTTGCTGCAGCTGATCAGAAGTGCTGCTGAAAACAGCTGAGTCTGTACCCATCAGCCATGCTCTCCGTGCTTCAGATCAGCTGCAGTGCACTGTGGAGAGCAAGGCTGATGCGGGCTAAGCAGGCTCACAAAGAGACTCCACTTTTTTCAGCAGGGCTTCAGTGCCTGGCCAGCTCGGCCAATTTCCCTTTTTTCTCCCCATTTCCCCTGCTCCTTTGACAGTGGTGGGGTTTGGGGGATGATCAATCCCCATTTATGACATGGCCGCCAACCAATCACTGTGCCCTCCTCTCAGGAGGGCAACACCAGCAGCCAATGCTGCAGCAGGAAAAGCGGAAGGCAACGCCACCCACCAGACTCCAGGAAGCTTGTGCAATGGAAACTTGATGGTGAGGGCTGTGGGGCGGTCGCTGAGGGAGCTTCTGCCAGTAACGGAGCTGAGGAAATGGGCTGGGTGCTGCCAATGCCTCTGCCCTGAGGCTTGGCAAATCCCCCCTAAGCAGCCATTATTCCCCCTCCACAGCCAGCCACCATCCCCTGACCTACTCCTTGCCTGCCCAGCCATCTGGCTCAAAACCTCACCACTCTTTTCCTTGGCAGCGGCAGCCTAATGGACCTGAGCAAGCTGCTGGTTGCACCGGCCTGAGGCACATGGGGGAGAGGGAGGCAGGCAGTGCAGCAGCTTGGGTATCTCAGCTCCATCCAAGTTGAAAGCGGAGACCCAGCAGCAGGATTGCTCTCAAACAATAAGAGCTGGGTGCATTGCTCGCTTGTGTGCACCCTCCTAATTGAGAGCAATCCTGCTGTTGTGCCTCCACTTTCTTCAACTCAGATGGAGCCCAGGAGCCTCTGGTGGCCACTTGAGTGGGGAAGACAAGCTTTGCTGCTGCTGCTGCCAGACTGTGGCAGGCCCCTCCGCCCTGGGGGGAAAACAGCGGTGGCCTAACCCTAATCCCCACCCTGCCACCTCCCTCGCCTCGCCTCACCTGCAGGATGAGCCTTCTGCCCAGAGACCCTCTGGATCTCCCCCAACCCTGCCTGGCCCCCACAGGCATCCATCTCCAGGAGCAACATCAAGGTGGCCATGCCCACCCTGGCCATGCCCACCCAATCTGCCTTGACCACTGTAGCCACGCCCACCCAGTGGGCCACGCCCACCCAGCACCCGGCGATACGTAAGTGGGTTTTGGTTTGCAGTTTGGGCACTCGGTCTCTAAAAGGTTCGCCACCACTGTCTTGAGGAATGTCACAAAATAGTTCCCATTTTGAGCTGTCTTTATGTAACCATCTGAAAGCTTTCTAAAAGATAGGAAGGGAACCCCTGCATAAGCTATATCTCCTATCCCAAAGTCTTCCAGAAACTTCTGGAGGATGCCATAGTCAATAATATCAAAGTTTTTTAAGATTGAAAAACAAACTATATGGATCCTCAAATAAATATATTCAAGTCAACGAAGGAAGTCTCAAAGTCTTAGCATGCTGTGGAGTCTGTATGGACTAAACTATAAATATATGCTTTGTATATAGCTGAGCTCAGTTGAAAAGCCATTACTCTCTCACTCATGTTACTCAACCATAGGGAAAAAGAGGGAGACACTTCCCTACAATTCTGAAAAATACAGAATGGGCTTCTTCAAAAGAGTTTTAATATTTTCTCCCTTAAACAGAGAAGTATTTATGATATTAACCAATGCACCTCTAATAATTTCCCAACTAGAAATTAAAAGCCAGATTAATCAAGGAAGCAGAGAACAAGTGGTACAACATACCTCTCCAAGCAGCTTGTTGACAGCTTTGGATATCACAAACTGAAACTGATCCATTCTCACTATTCAGAAGAAATTACTTGACACTTCCATAGTTGACATCTAGACATGCTAAATACAAGAGGTTTATCTACAATATATAAACTTTTTTCTACTATCAGCCTGCCAAAACCTCATCACTTCTGAGATTAATAAATCCATAAAATATTTTAAAAGGATACAGGTAGTACTTGACTTATGACCACAATTGAGCCCAAAATTTCTGTTGTTAAGTGAGTTTTACCCCATTTTACAACCTTTCTTGCCACGTTAAGTGATTCACATGTTAAGTTGTTAAGTTAGTAATCTGGAATGAAAATCACTTCCCTTTGACTATCACTTCCCACTGTTCTATCTTTCTTTAGGAAGCCTTTAGTGACTTTTTCCCAATTGCTCCAGATTCTTGGTTTGGGAAAATCCCCAATCATTGTGCTCATGCACAAATGTACATATAACCCTCTAACAAGGTCATAGTGATTCCTCTAAAATGATTCCTCCAAAAGGATTCAATCTAAATAGTGGAGTTACAGGGAGTGAATGGAGTATTTTAAAAAAAATGTGTTTCCAGTTTCTCTGGCCCAAAGATACTGTTTAAAAGGCAAATGGACTTTCTTGGTTTTCCCTTGAAAATGTTTTGCTTCTCATCCAAGAAGCTTCTTCAATTCTGAAATGAAGAAGTTTATTGGATGAGAAGCACAACATTTTCAAGAAAAAAAAAACCAAGAAAAACCAGTTGCCTTTTGAATAGCAACTTTGGAACAACCATGACCTGGATGACTGAGAATCCATAGATACCAGTTTTTCTATTTCTCCTGCTGAGTTACCGTAGTTCTGAAATAATTAGGAGTAATTATATTTCCTTTTATATTTGACCTTTTTTTTTCATTTTTACAGATCAGTTACTGGTCCAGCGGTGAAAAAGAAATAACTGCAAATAGAGTGCAAGTGAGCAGTCAGAATTTTTCAGTAATGTTAGAAAACCTGAAACCTTATACAAAATACTATACAAAAGTAGCAGCTTTCAATGCAGCTGGCATTGGACCTTACACTTATCCTTTGGATTTTGTTACAGAAAAAGCACGTAAGCATCTAAAGTAGAAGATGGAGATGAATAGTAAAGATAAGGTCAGATGGACATAGAATAAAGGAGACTTATATCTGTAGACTTCATCAGACACAATTTGTCTTAAAACTCTTTGCTCAAGGATGAGCTCAATGTAAAATGTCCTAGGAGCTTCAAATATTCCATATCTGGTTGTGGATATTGTAATGTTTTAATTACCTTCATTTTTTTCATATGGAGTTGCCAGTTTGTCTAAATTATACACAGACCTCTGGTGTCAAGTTGTTAGATCCTGTAACAGTAACATCTTGGCTGCAAAGTTTTGCTTCTCTATAGATCACTGTGACGTGGTCTGCAAATGCTGGACAGTAGCTGCATAACATTTGGTGACAATTTTTAAGCAAGAAGCATCTATGAATAATTGTATAAATCAGAATGGGAAGTAGATAGTAGATGATACCATTGGTGAATTTTACTTGTGGACATAAATAAACAAATGTGTAGGAATGAGAAAATAATGTTTGTAAAATTTAATTGTACTGATTAGAATAAAGAGATGTGCTATTTTTTTTAGCTCCAAGGCAGCAACCAAGAATTATTGATGCTGTAAGGTCCGGTTCAAAGTACATTATCACATGGGAGCATGTTAAGTCACAGTCCAATGAATCTACTGTGAAAGGATATAAAGTAAGATTGATATTTAAGTCTTTTGGGCCTAACTGAGTAATATTGGCTATTTTGTTGCCCTATCTGAATTATGTGTTAATAAAGTAAATTGCTATTTAAAAGGAAGAAAGGTGATATTTAAGAAAGGATATTTTAAACCATAAAAACCAAACTTGAATTTGGTACCAATGTATACAGTAATCTTACGTAATTTCCCTCAAGATCTATTATACTGATAATTCAGCTAATTCTTAGAAATTCTCTTCTAATATGAGCCATAACAAGATATAAAAACAGCTATAAGGCAGAGAAATACACCTGTGTAGTTCTTATTCTCTTACACAAATAAATGTGTCAATCAATCAACTTTTGTATTAGTATCTACTATGTTCAGAACTGATTCATCTACTGTATGATGGCATGCATGTTGCTTCTTTTCAGTGGTGGAAAGAAGAAAGCAGATTGGAGATCAGTGTAGGCCAGGGTGCTGGCTGGGGAATTCTGGGAGTTGAAGTCCACAAGTTATAAAATTGCTAAGGCTGAACATCCCTTGCAATGTCTAAGTAGTGATCACTAACTGAGGAAATCTATTTAGTACTTTCTTCATTTCAGCAAGAAAGAAACATTAGAAATAATTGTCTACAGAGCATAGAAAAAGAATGAACCATAAAGGAGACAGGGCATGATTGCTTCTATCTTATATAGTTCTTCATATGAAGTGTGGAAGTAATTGGCTAATGCTGTATGCCTATAATACACTACTGTTTCCTATTCCCTGTGATCATATAAAGGAAATTAATGATTGGATTTCCTGCTTACACCATAGAAACAACAGAAAATGTAAATATACAGGTTATTTAAATATAATTAGCTAATGTTCTCTCTCTAAGTCTTAAAAAGGGAGTGGGAGCTTTTCACTTTTATTTACAAAATGTATATAAAATGGATAATCATATTGATTCAAGACAGCATTTATAAATATTTTGCCTTGATTTTTTTATAATGACTATTATAATGACTGTCTTGGACTATTAATTTGTTGGGAACTTACCTTTCTATGCTATTTTTTTATTATTCTCTAAAAGGTGCTCTATAGACCAGATGGTCAATTTAATGGTACACTCTTTAAGACTGGTAACCATTATATAGAAGTTCCTGCACCTGTTAAAGGTCAGTACATTGTTGAAGTTCGGGTCCACAGTGAAGGGGGAGATGGAGAAGTAGCTCTTGTAAAAATTCCAGGTATGTCTATGAAAAAAATGAAACTGAGTATGAAAAATGTTATTTTTTCTATATTTTTTCTATATTTTAATGTTTAGCTAAGTTTAAGGTGTTTTAAATGTGTTTCCTTGTGTCTTTTATATCTGATGGAGATAGTTAAGAAGTATGAAATATAAAAATAAATAACTAAATATACACAATGATCATTTATTTTCAAATAATTGAGACAAAAATGATTTTATTTGCTTTCTAGTTATTCAAATAATAAACATATCATAAATATACAGTTTAGTGGTTGAGAGAAGCAAATTATCCATTTCTCACAACAGTCTCCTTCCCCAAATCTTGCTATTCTTCCTTATTGTGGGGCTGTTCCTGGAAGGGACGAATAAAGAATGCTGATGGTGTAACCACCAGTAGAGTCCCACAAAGTGTGAAAGTCATCCCAGCTAAAAGAAGTAGTCACCTATATTGGGCAGCAATATAGAAGGTATTGGAGATGGATGATCATTTTAGGGGCAATAAGAAAGGCATTGTTTCATACTACATGGGATAAATTACTTTACTTTACTTTACTGAGAAAATCATATGAACAGATTATAAAATAAGTGATGATGTAATGTTGGATGATAAGCCCCCAAGTTTGATAGGGATCCACATTCTACAGAGGATCTTTCAGAGTATTAATGGTGTAATAATGGTTAGATTTAAATCTTGACAATGTTCTGCTGCTACTGATATTCAGGAAAAGAAAATCCAAAGCTGACAATTTGATATTGATAGTTCATTATTGATATTAATCCTGGTACAGTCACTCTTCTCAGCCCTAGAAAGAAGGCAAAGGCAAACCACTTCCCAAAAATGTTGTCAAGAAAAACAAACTGCAGGAGCTTGTCTGTTTAGTTGTCAGGAGTAAAATCTAATTTGAAGTCAGACGGAGGCAAAACGATGAGAAACATGAATATAAAATATTTACAATACGACAAGTTTTAGCAAATAATTAGAGAATATCTGAATATCATCTTTCAGAGAAGACAATTTGGGAAAGAATCTTTAGAACATCTTCTGTTTTACTTGTAGTCTTGCTTAATCTTCAGTCTTTTATATAAAATGCAAACATGTTTGATTTTCCAGGAGCTGCTGCTGGAATATTCTCTAGCTGTCTTGGTTTATTGTTGCCTGCTCTTGGTATCCTTACCTTTTTAGAATTCTGAATGTACCTGAATATGTCCTCAGTTTAGTGCAAAGGACTGAACCTAAAAGGAATTCAATTCTTTTTTTTTATTATTTCTTGAGGCATCGTCTTAAGCCAAATAAATTACACTTCCAAGTAAATTATCTTCCTGACTTAACTATGGACTTCAAGAATTGAGACACCCAGAAACTCCTTCATCAAGCAACTCAAGTTTTGAAAGTTTTTAACATGTTCAATTATGCCTTATGAAACACTTGTGCTGATCTGCAACAATTGCATGATTTGGTCCAATGAGCAAGTTACAGTGTAGTGTTAAATAAAATAATGTAAGTTGTACAGTAAAAATAAAACCACCACACATAGGTGCTTTAATTTTCATAATAAATTGTGAAAACATAATAGAGATTGAAAAATTGATTGTATGTGGTATACGTAGAAGCAACTACATCTGTCCGTAGTTTGTGTACTCTCTGTTTTGTGTACTGAATTTTTTTTAATGGCCCCTGTCATTTATGACTTTTCAGGTTTTTAAAGATACAGTCAAAGCAAAAGCATTGTGCTCATTTTGCAGCTTTTGTACATGAAGTGAATAAATGAATTGAAAACACTAGAATGCAAGTTAAGGAGTAAAAGACTTTATTTCTGGATCCATTAAAAAGTATTAACAGCAAAGGATTCCAGCACCTTCATTATAAAATGAGAATTTAACTCAACATATTGTTTTAAATAATGCAATTCAAGTGGGGTTTATCTCAATCACAGAATTTATTTTGCTGTAAATGATCTTAGTAGGTATATAAACAAATTTACTTTTAGTATTTTATTCTATCTAAATGTAATTGCCACATTTGAGTAAGTTGACTTCCATCAAAATGACATAATTTAGATTTTAATATTATAGACACCTTGTTTTTTATTAATTCATTATAAATACAATGGAAATTTGAAAAGTAATTACCTGATTGCATAAATATTGACACAAATATAGTATTTAAAGTAGTATTTAAAAATCAGAACAAATGGTGTAATATAAAATAAATATGCAATAAAAAGAAGACAAATTAGCAGTTAAAATCTATCTGAATGGTTTTGTTTCTTCTGAGACACATATTGCCTTCCTTTAGGAAAATGATATGCATTTTCCAATGAATTAATATTGTTTTACTTTCTAGAACTGTAAATAAGAGTTGTAAAGTCCTAATCCAATTTTCCCTATTTAATGATCCCAACAGATAGATTTATTACAATTCAAAAATGGAGCTCAATTATTCTGTTTCCTTTAAATGTGTTTTCAAATGTGGGGTTCCCACAAAAGATAAAGAATGTCTTTGTTCTGACTGTTTCTATGCTGTATTCAAAATTTTTAAAAAGGAATATTTATTTCTTTCAGAACTATGATGTATTGAGAATTTGGTATGAATTGAAAGAAAAAAAACACTGCTCAAGTTATACTGAATCACTGGCTTAAGTAATAGTGCAAATGTCTGATGCTTCCAGAATTATAAGCTTGGAGTCATATTTTATTAGCAGAGCCTTGCTAGCTGCTTTAGAAATAGAATTTAACTTTTTAAAACTGATATTGTAGATGTCCATGATACCATCCATGTGAACCAAAAACAGATCTGTCAGTACTTTACACTCATTCTTTAATTTGTATGACTTTGTATTATATATTTACATTTTAAAAGGCTAAACTCTTCATGCAAAATATCAATAATACTGTTTTACTTTTGTTACAGTTTGAAACTTTTTAAATAAGTAGGTCAAAGGATAGTTTCTTTTTAACTGAATGTTAGAAGATTCATAGATGTTATTTATAATTATATACTTATTTGAAGAAACTAAAGTATCTTCATGCAAAAGAAACTAATGCCTTTGGGAGTCTTCTACATGTTTTGATTTGGTTCACTTTTATGTAACGTAACTCATATTTTATATAACCTACATTCACAAGTTTGTTTTTTGCCAAAATGCATATTTTTGCATGGATAACATTTGAAAAGTCAAAGCACATGTATTTAATTTAAGTTGTAATACACCTGTGCAAGATTTCATCACTTAGATTAATGAACTAATCCCAGGTTTTCATTGTTCTATACAGCTGTACAAATTTTACTGAAATATTCAGTTACCAACAGTTGTATATACAGTTATATACTGTATCATCTGGTTTACAATGCAAGGTTCTTAATTAAAGTTTATATGGATACATTGCTTGTTTCTTTGTATTTCAGTTATTATTGTTATTGTTGTTATTATTATTATTATTTGATACTGGTAAATTTTGGATTTTTTAAAGTTACTTTTTATCATTTTCTTTACTATTGATCAGACCAAGACTACACTATGTCCATTTTATGGTTGAAAAATAAATTATCATTAAATAAATGTATTAATGGTACTCCAGATGTAACAATTATCATTTGACTTTTCCAGAGCCTTAAATAGGTTTCTTTGTGTACGAGAGATGTAGAGGGGGAAAGCACATGATTCATAGAAATAGTCCTAGAATATTTTCTGTCAACATGTGACATATGGATTAATCAATAGTCTTTTTTAACATTACTGATCTAATACATATATTTAAATCTATTATCTCAATATTTTGTCTTTGATTCACCCCTGGTGATGCAATGGTTAGAATGCATTACAGGTAATCCTTGAGTTATGAATGTAGTAGAGCCTGTCAATTGCATTCATAACTCAAGGATTTCTTGATTGGATCACGTTAAAAGAATGTGATACCTCCCTGCTTTCCCCAATGTATTCCCCAAACGAATGCACAGGTCATTAAGTGCACATGAGGTTTCTCAGGGTGGAGATGACCATGGGGGCCTACTGCTGGAACAGGCTACCTGCTTCTGACCACCCAATGATTCCCACAACCCACTGAGATATCTCATGCTCCCCATAGTTGCTTGTCCCCCATGCTGCCCTGCCAGGTCTGCAGGAACTGGGCCTGCTTTACTGGCCTCCCAGACTTCACTTGCTCCTACCCGCCCCTTTTGCAATAGCTCACTTACCTTTTCAAAGATCTCCAGAGTTCCAGAACAGGCTGATCCACTCCCTGAATGGGAAGGTCTGTGTTCCTAACCCCTTGAGGCCAGCGTTCCTGCAGCATTCAGAATTCATCAGGCTGAATTACAAGCTCCTTGATGATTGGCTGCCACTGCTATCTTCATGCCCCAATCCCTGCTTTGCTAGCCTCCCAGATTCCACTTGCTCCTCCCCATCCCATTTCTGATGACTCATTTACCCTTTTGAAGATCTCCAGCATTCCAGAACAGGCTGACTCACTCCCTGAAGCTGCTCATTCAAACCAGCCATCCAGCAGCCAGCAGGAGGCTGCTGTGGCTCCACCTACGCCTTTTCTGCCATGAGGACTGAAGGAACACTGGCTTCATGGCAGAAAGGCAGAAGTCTTTTACTCAGAGCTTTTTTTCTCATAGAACGCCCAGAACGGAGTTCCGGCACCTTTTTTGGATGGAACCTTGTAGGGTTGGCAAGGTGGGTTGTATGATGTGTGTGAGTTCCGGCACCTTTTTTTTTTTTTTTAGAAAAAAAGCACTGCTTTTACTCATGCTATTGAAGCTGTTTTCCTTAGATCGCATATTCTTACAGTTTTATCAACATATGAGTAAAAGGCTGCTGCTTTTCTGCTACGAAGCCAGCATTAAGATGACCAACTTTTTTACAATGAAAAGGAGGACACAAATAAATTGAAGAAAAAAATATCGTAAATAAAAGAA
>JANHFS010007550.1:26472-41251 GCA_032467975.1 Trimeresurus albolabris
ACAGGAATGGGGAACAATGGTCCTTTTATGACTTGTGGTCTTCAACTCCCAGAATTCCTGAGCCAGCCATGCTGGCTCAGGAATTCTGGGAGCTGAAGTCCACAAGTTATAAAAGGGCCATGGTTCTCCACTTCTTCTCTAAAAAATAGCATACCTTCCTGGATTTTTTGATATTCCTGGATCTTTGCAAGATAGAATGGCCAAGTGCTTTTGCAGGACAATATGGTATATCTTGGTGTGTTGGCGTCCTATTGAAAGATTCCAAAAATTGAACCCAGGACCTTCACAAGTCCCCCCAAAAAGGCTTTGCTATTCAACTACGAGTTCCCAGGCTGTCTCTCTCACCCAGTGTTGGCCTGGCCCACCCAACCAAGTCACATTTCAATGAATTGTATTTCTAGGGTCAGGAATGGTCCACCTAGTCAGAATTTAACCAATCTGCCTCAGAGATTAATCCTGTGGTTTGTGAAGAAGCACACAGTGGTCCTTGACTTACGATCACAATTGGGACCAGAATTGCTGCTGGTAAACAAGGCAGTTGTTAAATGAGTCAAACCCACTTTTATGACATGGTTAAGTGAATTACTGAAGTTGTTAAGTGAGTCACACAGTCGTTAAGTAAATCTGGTTTCCCCCATTGTCTTTCCTTGTCAGAAGCCAGCCCGGAAGGTCGCAAATGGCGATCATGTGACTCCAGCATGCTGCAGCTATCGTAAATATGTGCAAATTCAATGCCAAGCACCTGAATTTTGATCGTGTAACTGTGGGTATGTTGTGACAGTCACAAGTGCAGGGATCAATCATAAGTCACTTTTTTCAGCACTGTTGCAACTTCGATTGGCCACTGTTTCTAAGTTGAGGATTATCTCCATGCATATCAAAGTACTGCACAGAGAATCCTTCCACGCTAGTCTAAGTATAGGCCAGTTATAGGCAACCTTGGCTCTTTTATGACTCGTGGACTTCAACTCCCAGAATTCCTGAGCCAGCATGGCTCAGCTTGGAAACTCTTCTCTTTCCCCTCAGCATGGCTGGCTCAGGAATTCTGGGAGTTGAAGTCCACGAGTCATAAAAGAGCCAAAGTTGACTACTACCAAGGTTGAATATATATACTTGGCTCTAAGAGCGGCATGGAGGCCTTGAGGTGGAGCTTTCGCCTCACAATCAGGAGGCTGTAAGTTCAATCCTAGGTATCAGCAGAATCTCAAAATCTCTCTCTCTCTCTCTCTTTCCGCAAAGAGAAACTATCTGCTGTGAACTCCGCATAGGCGTCAGGAAGGGCATGCGGCAAGTAAACATTCAAGCTCCATTCATCCTGACTCTACCCATGCAAGGGACTATAGGGTTGTTAACACACACACACACCTGTAGATTTTCTGAGGAAAGAGTTCTGATGGTGAAAATTGAGGTAGTTTTACACAGAGCTGGGCTGCTTTAACCAACAGGTCCCTGGCGCCTACTAATTTTTCACAGTATGACACTGATGCGTTCTACTAATTTTTCCTCTAAAAAGGCCAGTTAGAGATACCTGTTTAGCATTCTAACTCAGGACCCATAATTTTATTAATACACTAAAGTTATTACAGTATGAATAATGCATGCCCATTGATTTGGAGAATGAACAAAAAAAATCCTAGGTGTCTATTAAGACCAGAAACTTTAAGTGGCCCAGAGGGGAAAACAAAATTGAGAACCACTGATCTAGATCAAAACAGGTCTTAAAATAGTGGCAAATTTACTACTGTAGCAGCCTCTGAGAATTCTTAATTGTAAGTTTGGAATATTGTATTTAAAAAACATGGTTTTTTTGCAATTAGTTACTAATTGTAAAATGTATCTATTAATTTGTTTGTCAACTAATAAACAAAAGAAAATATTATTAGATATGCCTTGATATATTCAGATTATTCCATGTATATATACATAAACAAATATAAATGATATAGCATCTATATAGCACATATAGATATAGCATTTGTAGCCTATTTTGTTTGACTTGAACTATAACTGGATTGTTTATTTCCCCAAATATGTGAGCTGAAATGTGTTGAAAGTAGGTAATTAATCATAAATACTTTTACTTATTTTTATCTCCACAGAGCTTGGCGACTGAGCTACAGAATAACGTGAAAGAGATGCGAACACGAATCAGATGTACTAAAAAAATGCAAGAAGATAAAAAATGTGGTGGTAACATTTCCAAAGAATCCGTTCACCGGGCTCAGTCCTTGGCAGCATCAATCCTTAATATTTCAAAAACTGATTTAGATGAGATTCTTGATGTTGTAAATGATGAGGTAAGTTACACTAATTTGTCTAAGAATTAATTTCAAATCTTTCTTTTGTGCAGAGTACCATAGGTTCTTATAAATCAATGGGTAAGAAATATCAAAGGTCTTTAGACTTGTTTTACTTTTTTTATATGTAATCAATCAATTTATCTGAAGTTGTCCTTAAATAAGAATCTCATTTTCTTATTTCTTTTTATCTTGCTAGTATTGAGCTAGTATCCATTCTCAGATCTCAATTCTCCTGTTATTTTAGCCACTGAACTTTCAAAGTTCCATATGCTGCCAAAATAAGTGTTTATTGCCATCTGCCTCTTATTGATAAATTCCCTTTATAGGGATCGTTAAAAATCACTCCCCGTATCTTAAGTCAGTCAGGCCTCCACTGCTATCTAAATGTGGGATATCAATGAAGCATTTTTTGATACTATTGTGAGCCCTACTGCTCACTAAATCTAATTTTGATCTCTTAAGACAGGGATAGGCAGTTCAGACTTACACAGTCTATTGAATTTTTTGCTACAGCTTCAAGTTTCATTGACCTGGAAAAAAGTTCAAAAAACATACACTTAGAATTAAATACTTTTGAGCCCAGGAATTTGTTTTGAGTGCCAGAATAAATTAATTGACCTTACAGTCCTTCCACACAAAAATTTGCTTTCCCCTAAGTTTCTTCATTTTAAGCAGTATAATTAGGAAACTGTGTCAAATGATTTGCTATTGTTATACAGCAATGAATTAGAAAACAAAAGTCGTCTATTACAAATCATGGATCTGTAAATCCTGGTCTACATTCTGCCTGCATCTGCTTTAAGCAATGTTAATTTCTATTTTCCTATGCTTAAATTCCAGCTAGGTGGCGGTAACAAGCTAATCTTAGTTTGATCTTTAAAAACTAAGTGGAGTCAGGCATGGTTGGAAGGGAGATCACCAGGAAATCTTAAAGCTAGGTTAGGAAGTTGAAAAAAATGTTCTAAAAATCTGCACTGGCAACTTTTTTGTCTTTGTTACCAAATACACTATGGATGTATCCGCAACCTCACTGCAGAAAATCGTTGTTTTTTATATGTTAAAGTGCCCAAACTCTGAACTTCCTTCATTTTGCAATTAAATTAGATGGCTGCTGGTTTGTAATTGCTGACAAAATACAGAACGCTTGAGCTTCATCAATTGGGAAGTTAAAATCAAGCTGAGACTATAGGACAGTCATGAAAAAAAAAACAGTCCAGAAATTGTCAGGGAAAGAGATTTTTTTTCTTTTCCTGCTTTTTATCCATTTTTTAAGAATTGCTGCTATTAGATAGGGTGTTCTTCTGGTCAAGTGGTGTTAATACCAACTTCACTGTAGCATAATAGACAATTTTTATAGGATTTTCTTTTAATTTTTAGGAAACAGAACAGATGAAAATGGAATATGAAAGTGACAAAGAATGGTTGGGCTATTTACAAAAACTTCTGGAAGGACAGGTACTCAATATTGACTTTTAACAATTATAACCATGGCTGTGGTTTATATAGTTCATGTTGACAGATACTTATTTAATAGACCTGTGCAAATAATTTAGTATTTGCTCTATTAGAAGTTTCACAAGAGCTTTGAAGCACCTTACACTGCTTTAGGGAGTAGATCAGAGAGGCCTTCATTTAAATAACCTCCAGAGGCCTATTATTTAATGAAAGAAGCCTTATCTCCCTCTTGGTCAAAAAAAATATGGCTATGATTAATGACAGTGATGGCCCACTTGTTCAGTCTGAAAGTTGGAAGGGGTAATTTTCTCCACTGTAATTAAGTTACCTGGGCGGAGGATACTCTGAATGACACCATCACTCATGTTGGACAGCTTGGTTGAAGAGATCCTGAGCTCTTGTAACAAAGAATTTAATGGCGGCCAGGTCCAAGGCATTCGAGAGTTCCTCATTCTGCTCCTTTCCCTATTGATAGGTTCTCATTTTGTTAAGAAATGGAAAATTGTCACAGGATATTGGTGTTACTGCAAATATCTTTTGAGTGATGTACTATTTTCTGATAGAAGAAGCTCCTATCTGTTTAGGAAACATTTCCAAAGATGGATGCCTAGTTGAAAACATTACAATATTCTTTATCCATTTCATCTGGCAGGTGCCACTTTTGCTAGGAACTCAGAAATCATAATAAGGCTATAGTCTCTGACATGGGTTTGCCATTTTCCAATAAAAAATGTCTGGGAAAAACATGTCCTGGCTAAGCCAACAGCACTACTCAAAAGCCATTAATTTTCTCTTCAATCACCCCTTGTTTGCGAATCAGAGGAATATTTGCCATGAGGGCGTCTTACCTTCCTTATCCAGGAAGGCAAAGGAACTGAAGTGGAGGGGGCTGGAAAAACAGTAACACCAGTCAGATGCAACCCAAGATCCATTGGCTAAGCATCCCAAAGCTAGGGAAAAAGAGAATGAGTTGGAAAAAAGTTTGGGATCCCTTGAAAGAATTCACATTAATATGAGAAGGGCAGGTACAAATTTGATTAATGAGTATCAAACTTGTTTAAACTAATTTGTAAATTATCTTTATTCAATTTATTGATCAAAATGCTTTTTCTTGTTTGTTTGTTTTTTCCATTTAAAAAGTACTCCAAATTCAACTGTATTTTGTAAGCATTTTTTTCTGATACTCTGAGAGGTTTTGAGTGAGATGGAGGGACAGGTTAGCGCTATATTTGTTTGAGCTAACTTTACAGATAGAAACTGAAACATCGAGGGATACAGGCATACATCTTGGCAAATGTATTAATTCAATTATTGAGCTCATCTGTATCCTTGGTGGAGAGAAAAGGATCCCTCCTCTCATCTGTCTTTGGAAAAAGAGATTTTTTTTATTATGTGCCTTTAAAGTTAGTAGTTGATATGGACACCTGAGGAGTTCATGAGTTTCAGTGACCTTTTACTATGGACCTGTTTCCAGTCAATTCATGTTTTCCTCACAGCCAGACAGCTGTTTATTACCATGTCTTCCCGCATTCTCTACAATATTTTCTACTGAGACCTCAAGCAGCTTGTTAGTGGGAAGTAAATATTGATTTGGCATCCTGTCAATGCAGAAAGAATGAAAAAATTTCCACCAGAGGCCCCTCAAACATTTTCCTATCGACATTTTCTGGGCAGAGTGGAAAGCTGCATAGAGGATGACAAGGCTGAGACTAGTTGAAATCCCTGAGGGGTCCACGGAGACCGCCGCTGTGACCTGTGTGATACTTTTTCTTCTCTTTCAAGTCTTTTTTTTTAATACACACACAGTCTGCTGGGAGGCACCCCTCTTGTAAGTGATCAAGGGCAGCTTATTGGCAGGTGAGAGCCTGCTTTTCTAGTTATAGCGAGGCAGCTTTTGTTTCAAGATGGCTGACAACACATAAACTGGATTTTCAAACTTCTGTCGACTGCAATGCATTTTTCATTTTCATTTTGTTAATGGGGTGGTCGATTTTGAAAGGCAAGTGCTTTTAAAATATGCTCATGACAAACATCTTGATACTTAGTGTGCTAGATACTTAGCACCAATGTCGTTTCTTCTCAGGAATTATAATCACCTGCGGTGATTAGTAGAAAACCTGTTTGTATCAGCCAGATGAAGATAGAACATGTGTTTACTTAGTTGAAAATTTAGAGTCGAATTTTATGTTACGGCTGCTATTTATTATCAAAATATTTTTGCTAAGGAAGTGTCAATAACTTGATGGTCAACAAATTTTGTTAATGTGACTTCAACTGGAAATAGCAATTGCACAATTGCATTCTAGAGTTGATTCACACGTAAATCTGATTACTCTTAATTGTGGTCAAGAGATTTGGAGCAAATGTATCAGGAGCAAATGCTTCTCCTTACTTGGTTAGCATACAGGTTGTCACAGTGCTATAACTTTCCTCTGTATTACTACTCCATTGTCACCAATGTTTTCAGTGGCTAACGCTAAATAAAATTTGGGGTCCGAGACAGAACTTATTAGGCGTAACATTGATGCTAATGTAGTGATCTTTAATCAGAACCTTAACATTGGAAAGATGATCTGCTCCAACTTCCTCAGTAGAATATCTTTGAAGGATTACTTCTCACCCTCTGTTTAGAAACCTCCAATGGAGAAATTACCACTTTGTCAGGTAATATTTTTATTTATATAGTCAGGAAGTTCCTCCTCTTGTTTACTATGATTCTACTTCCTTGCAGTTTCAATCTGTTTGTTCTGGAGCAATAGAATTAAAATCCACATTGTCTCCTATGTGACAGCCTTTCAGATATTTGAAGATTGTTTTACCTTCTCAGCCCACATTTTTGAAAGCTAAAATCCTTTAGCTGTGAATCCCCCACAGGGGTTGGTTTCCAGATTTTCACCATCTTGGTAATTGCCCTCTGAACTTGCTCTAATATGGCATGGTCTTTTTTGAATTGTGGTGCCTGGAACTGGTCACAATATTCCAAGTGGAATCTGACTAACTCAGAGTAAAGCAGAGAATTATTTCTTGTGATCTGGTTTCCATGCTTTGTAAATGACATAAGAAAGAAAAAGGATATGTAGGAGGATGCTCTCATTTTATTTGCTCTGCCTTTTAGCCAAGGTTCTTAATTATCCAGAATTACATTTGCACCAGTACTTGAGCATGAGGCATCTGGATTTGTTCTGATATAAGGGGCATTCTCCATCATATTATTTTGAACTTCTCACCATAGCAAAAACATTTAGATTGTCAAACATTTAGATTATCCAACTTAATTCACTAGAGCGTTAAGTTTTTGATTGTATTTGATTTTATTTCCCATAAACACAAATGCGAATTTTGGAGTTTAAGGATGACTTCTAACTTTGTTTAGGCTTTTAATCTTTGCAAGTAAATACTGTTCACATTTTATTTCATTTTACAGCCCTTAAATCGCCCTTATTATGGCTTGCCGTAGGAAAATAAAAACCTTTCAGTTCTGTACATAAAGAAAAGTATTTCCTAAGAAACAGCCCTGAATAAGAATAAAATGGCACGAGGAGGAATCTGAGGGAGATGGATTTTTTTATATGTATGAAAATAAGGGTGACATGATATGTTGAGAGGCTTTACAGTATGCATCAACCCATTTTTCTGGAGAGCCAGAATCATTTTACGTTCTTGGCAAGTGCTGTCTGGGAAGGGACTTCTTGCTTTTTCTGTGGGGACTACACACTAGCTAAGAAGCTGAAAAAATCAGAGCCTTTCTTTATGATTTAAAATAACTTATTCAAAACATTTACACGTTTACATCAGCTTTGTGATATGCTGGGCTTCCTCTCTGTTCCCCCACCACCATTTCTTTTTTCCCCTTACAAAATGCCTTGCAGCAAAGTACATGAGATCACTTAATTCTGAAGTTTGATATAGTGTCTTCTTGTGACATCAAGCCTGGCCTCTGGAACATAATTGCCCAACAGTATTGATTTAATTGCCTAGGTTTATTTGTGGACTCCTAATTATTGACTGGAGGTAAATTTAATGGAGAAACCTTTATGAACACAGGGAAACTGCTGCTGTGGCTGTTGTACATAAATGAACAGCATCACATCCCTTTAGATCATTTTTCAAGCTAATTTTATTCCACTGTGACAGTATGATAACATTTAAAATGTCATAGACATTTTATTTTTATTGCTGACATGCACCGTTTTAGTGCTACATTAGAATTTGGGAGGGAGCGGTTTCATGTGAACACTAGTTGTTCTTTATTGTCATTTAAAGATTCCCCAGGAGGATAATAATAAAGCAAGCCACACCTCAGGTGTACATTCCCTTTCCACTTGCATTTTCTATACTGTTGATACTGAGGGGGATTAAACTCACCCCCTATTGCAGTTGTTAATAATAATATGTTGGGGAGCAAATATATCTGATAACTGCTGAACAGATATACCAATATCGATATATATGTTTGTGTGGTTTTTATCTTGCTGCTCAGACATACCGAAAAGAGATTTGCAGAACAAGTCATAAAGATTAATAACAAGGTCCTCAGGAGTATTATCTTAAAGAGAAAAAGGATTTGGAGTGAGGAGGAAGGGAGTAAAAGAGTTTCATCTAATAATTACGGTATAGGTGGTATAGGTACAGTCTGGCAGGGAATATGTAAAACATGCTGTCCTGAGAAGAGGGTAAACAATCAAGGTCCATCAACCACCCGGTCTTCCATAAAAGTGATCTGGTGACACAGCGTCTTAACCAGAAAGTTGGAATCAAAAAATGTTTGTCCCTTTTTGCTGCAGTCCATTTTGCATAACTTAAGGGTGGGAATTGAAGCAGATGGCCTCTGAGAAACAAACAACTACCACACCATTTTTTAAAAACCCATCACAATAATAAAAAACGGGATCAGGCTGGTTTCTTCTTTGTTGTGAAGTTCTTTCTAGGAACAAGGGCCTTCCAGACAAAATGGAGGCACCCTGAGTGTGCTATCCTGCTTTTGTTTGGAACTGAACGTTCTGTCTGGATAAGTGATTATTACATATAACCAAACCTTTCAGTTACATTACAGAGCAATCGTATCATACATTACCCATTAATAAAATGGAATATAGCTGGAGAAACTATGACCATGAATGCTGCAGCAAAATGGACCATGAATGCTGCAACAAAATGGTTGCCATATTTAAATTTGCTCGCAGTGACCAAACAGGACAAAGGCACATAAATAGAAAAAAGAGTAAGGCAATGGCAGTTATTGCCATCGATCTGGGACTGTGTGACAGTATTCATGTACTTTTCAAGAAAAACCAAATTAATGAATATGATGGCCTAACGTGAAAGGAAGCAAACAATTCTAAATGAAAGAAACACACAACTATAAAACTGGAAGATCTGTGCTATGACACACAGCCTTAGAAATTTATAGGCAACAAAATACTGTGCATATATATTTATTTTACTAAGCTAGTTATCCTTATCAACTAAACACATCTCCTTACTTACTTTGTTTTTTTTATGTACCATACCTTTATAAATAAATTGAGTGAAACTGTATGTTGAGGTTTCACTCATGGATGAGGTTTGGGAGAAAACCCACCCTATACTCTTTTTGTAATGTTTCAATCCTATTTTATACCTAAATTACTAATATTTGTGGGTCTTTCTTGATTATTTCACATTGGCCACATAATACTTCCCAATAATGTCGATCCTATTTAAAAGGCTTTGGTGGTGAAATTCTTTTATGGTTAAAATAATTGCTCGGTTTTGCTAATTACGGCAGCTAGACAGAGGTGCAGATCAGCCATCTTAAGAATTGTCCCTTCGTTTAACCCTGTACTAGAATTCCCTTTCAGCTGCTACCCATACAGTTGGAAGATTGTTGCGTACTTTTTCTATTGTCTCCTTAAGGGCAGCTCCAATTAGTAGAAACATGGTGGACAGAGATTTTCACAATTCTCTGGGCAGAGCTTATTGTTAGCCCTTGGCTTGATTTCTATTTGCATCTCACTCTAGCTGCCAGGAGAGATTTAATAATCTCCTAGTGGACTTTGCTGTCACTGAAAACATTTGCTAGCGAAACATTAGTAGCTGCCTTTCTGATGTCTGTGTCTTTTCTCAAGAGGTCTTGCTCTTGTGAACTCCAGAGAGGAAAGCTTCCAGCATCCTTACATTAAAGGAAGTTTAAAGCCACCATGATAGGTAGATCATGAAGGATCTATTACATAATGCAAGCACCATTAACTTCAAAGCTGTCACAGACTTGAGTAAAACTGTTTTTCATGGCTTTGGGCTTGTAATGTACTGTAATGTAATCTGATCTCTCTACATCACTATGGCTGATGAAAAGGGATTATACATCATGACACAAAAAATTAGCTGAATAAACAGGATGCAAGTGTAAAGTAGAGAGCAGTGACAAATTGCTCACCGAGTAAATACACATTAAACCATATGGCCATACCAGAGGGTAGGAAAGGGATATTTACTGACTTTTAGATTTTTAATTCAAACGGAAAACTCTGAAGACTTATCTTTGATGGACTTAAAACAACTTGTCATCGGTCAAATTAATCTGTCAAATATCTTGATATCTGGTCAAGCTGCAAGGCAAGGGGGAGCAAAATACAAGAACCAGAGAGGCCTTTTTCTTCCTGCTCTGTTCCCTCTTCTCTGTGTTTCAAGAAAGTATTGGAAAGTGCAGTTCCTGTCTTGAACGATCTCAGATTTCCAAATACAGAACAATCAGCAGCCCTCCTTCTCTGAAGAAAATCTGCATCAGGCATTATCCTCTTCATTGAAAACTTGCCCCTTCCTTTTATTCCCTGACTTAGCATCTTATTAAAGTAAGACTGAAACTGTGCATGCCTTTCTTCTGCCCCTTATTTGTGTATCTCGTTCTATTTCTCTTTCCTAACATGAGAATTCCCTGTATTGTTTTCTTGAACAGCCTTTAATACAATTTTTAAAATGAATAACCACTTGATCCTCAATAGTTGTCAAACTGTCACTTCATTCAGACAGCTGCCTTATAAGCCAACTCTTTGGTTTGGCATCTGGCCCTTGGTCTTCCGATTCTGTCCAGCTTTTCCCTCCCCCTTCCCATCAATTTCACGGCACAAGTCGTTTAATAGTAAGCCTGCAGGCAAATTTATTTTTAGGGTTATTATTTAAAATTTAAAATATATAACATTTATTTAAAACCCTAAACGTATAGCTGTATAAATAAGGTGCTTAATTGTTACATCTCGGTGCATGTCCAAAATCATAGCCTTATAGCATTTCACCGTGCAATTAGTTTTTGCTTACATTCAAATCAGAATATAGCACTTACACCTCGTTTGCTTTCGTGGAAACTTGGGTTTCATGTGAATTGTGCATTCCACAGAACTACAGCTTACAATGAGCTCTCAAATATTTAAGCTGAGAAAATGTTATTGCTTAGTTAAAATATTTCATTTGATAGCGTAATATTTAAACAGATGAAATGTACCTACTGCAGATTTCAATAGTTTAAGGAACAATGGTATTTTTTTTTTAATTCAGATTCCAATAATGATACCAATAAAGATATAAAACATGCTTTGTGCGTGAAAGAAAATACCTATGTTCTGGGAGTTTTCTCTGAGTTCTGAAAAAAAAACCAGTTTCAGTAGCCTTATTTTGAATCTGGAGTCCTGTGTTTGATTTGCTGTTTTAAAAAATGTGTTTGGATCTGGGTTTTTGTTTTGCAGAGCAATAATAATATGATAGGGGTCATGCTGGTGGAGAAAATAAGGAGAGAGAGTAGCAATTGTTAAGAATATGCTCAAAGGCAGATGATGTTCTTAAGTCCAGATTTTATAGGTAGGAGCTGCCTCTGTATCCAGAGTTACTTTAAATAGCCAGTCCCAAAATTAGAACAAATGGAGATTGCTTTTGCTTCACCATATACCTGATAACTTTTGTTGCTGCTATTGTTATTGTTGTGTTTGTGAGGAAGTTAGGATTTCCTGGATTGGATTGCGTATGTTGTTCTTTTTTTCTGTCATGCTTTATTTTGCATGTGGATAGCTATCGCATGAGTTGCCCATGTGTTTCTACTAGCGCTGTTGAGTTTCAGATTGTAAAATGGGAAGATTGTGTTGTTTTTTTGTTCGTTGAACTTTGACTTGTGATTGGGCGTGGTTCTGTTGTTGTTGATCTTTCAGGTTGCATGCTAAGTGCAAAGAGAATGTTTCTTTAGTGGTTGGTTGAGTTTTGCTGTCAAGTACATAAATATGAACGGTGCTTGTTAATTGGAAAGAGAAGCTTCAATAACAGAACTGTCATCCTGTTATTGCTTTTTCCTGGCCTTCCATCTGTGCAGCCGGGCTGACAAAAATTTTGTCATCAAATTGTTGCTTCTACTGTTTTATATTAGGATTTAAAAGGAGAGGGTGTAGTTAAAAAGGCCTATCACCCTGCATATATTTATGCATTTAGTGTGCAAAAAAAAAAAGAGAGAACAAAAAAATGTTCAAGCTCCCATGTTTTCATGTTGCAGAATGCAAGTTTGGTTCAACTTGGAACACTTCCGATGAGTGTTGAAAAGGAGAACATTTGAACAACGAACTTTAGTTTGTCTGGGTAGATTTTTCCCAATTTGATATGCTCGAGACGGATTCCAATTTAAACAATCCTCAGCCACTACAGCCAAAGATATTCAGTGGGCACCATGTTCAGAAGAAAGAAGAAAAATGGCAATATATTACTCGACTATTAATAAAAATGTGACAGGCTTCACTGGAAGATGAAGACTGGAAGGTTGCCATGCAAAATGTATGTCTATAAAGTGAACTATATAAGAACAGAAACTGATAAATGTATAAGATGTCTGCAACATTTCAAATGCCTGTTCTCCTTGATTGCACTGAATGATTAAGATAGAAACGGCTCTTTAAAAATCATTTTACAGTGACAAAGCAGCCTTAGAAGGTGATGAACAGCAAGCAAAGTATAGAATGATCACAAGCCCAAGACAGTGGTGGAATAATACATTCATCTAAGAGAAAACACTAAAAATAATAGATTTATCAAAATAAATGGAGACCTACATAGCGCAAAACAAGTTTGAGAGATTTCAGAAAACAGAGCCTGAAGGAGGAATAGAGAATGGGGAATGAACGCAGAAGAACATTTTGCATTTTAAATAAATAAGAGTGTTTTAAATAAATAAGAGTGACCTTATGATACTGCTTTATTTATGTTTGGATATGAAAACTATACAGGGCAAAAATAGGTGTTTTTTTCTTGCATTGTTGAAGCTAGCTGTGCTTGAATATTATAGAGTTGATCAAAATCAGAAATCGTCCCTAAACCCAAGGCTTTTTTTTCTCCAGTTTAACAGAAGACACCTACAGAGATTTAAATTCCATCAAATTGATTTTGTTAGGACAGAAAATCCAACTCTGAGGCTTCACTAGTACATTTTTAATTTGGCAAGTCGTTACAAAATAACTCCCTGGAAGTAAAAAGAATCACAAAACAGAAGTTAAATGTTGGTTTTGAAAAACAGAAATATATTTACATGATTTTGACACAGAACACCAACTCAAAAACTTTTATATTAAAATTTACAGCAGTGCTATAGAATACACAAGGAAAAAAAATCAAATTAACACAGAAATACAAATTTCCTGACATATCTATGTTTTCTTATATGGCATGCCAAGAAAATACTATGATATTACAGAGTGTAAATACAGACACACGTGCCTTGTGGCTTCATTGTGATTTTGTCAAGATGACATCAAATGATGCAATCAGGAAAATCCAACATGGCTGCCATTTGCCCTCAGCAGGAGTCAGACATCTCTCATTCAGACGCCTTTTCTGGACTTACTAGCTTGTTAGCAAAGGTAGCTTGTTAGCAAAACTTTGCTGCCAGTGCCATACTGGGATGGCAGCATCAGCAAAGGGCCCTGTGCAGTCTCCCGTCTCCTTGCATATCTCAAGTTACTTGTTTACTCTAAGTTCCTGTTATACAAAAGGTCTTGCATTTCTCTCAGCCCAACCAATTTTTTCAACTGATTGATTTTCCATTATTGCTTAATGTGCAAGCTAAGCGGCTTCTTGTTACCTCTGCACACAACATTTGAGATTTCCATACCACAACCTGCGGGAAAAGAAATGTTTTTTTCCCCTCCTTTTGTCTGCTTATGGTTACAGTTTTATATTCTCACAAACGCAGGTCAGGGACCATTTGGGAAATTGCCTGTCGGTTTTCTGCCATTACAGGAATTGTTGGGTCAACGTGGTACAAATTTAGAGGACCTGTTTGCAGACTGTTCATAGAGGGATCGTTTATTGAAGTGAGGTGAAGACTAGTCAGTTGTCCCATAGTTAAATCTTTACTTCTGCCACAAACCCTTCATGAATCATATTTTTCTCTAACTTGAACGTGAATTTCAAATAAAATAAAGCCAGGGTGGAGATGTGACGGCTTGGGGGAAAAAAAATATCTCCCTCCCCTACAATATTTCTATCTCTGGTTTGGGAGCGATCTTGTCATATGTCTTCTTCCATTTTCGTCACTACTAAAAAAGAAGGGAGGGGGGGAGTTTTGATTAGAATACTCTAATTGTGCCTTGCTCTCGGAAGTTATTTTCTGCCTTGAGTCACAAGTTTCACTGGATGCCTCTGAAAGCCTTTGCCCCCCAGCGCTTGGAACTGTATTGATAGCTCTGTCTCTGCCCCTCCGGAGAGCAGTCAGCCTGTAGTGCTGCGTCTACTTATAAGTGCCCCAGAGATTACTGTAACTTCATATTGATCAGCTGATTGAAGATAAATGACAGAGCTGCTGGTCTTGCAGATTACATCATTAACATGGTCAGTAAACCATGAATTGTTCAATAAGGCGTTTATCTTTTTTCATTTTATTCTGCTCTTTTATCATTTTTATGATAACGAACAGTTACACACACTAATCAGAGGGATCCATTTTAGGGAAGCACTGTCCTGGGCACGAGTACCATTGTCAGGACTAAGTGAAATCTAATGGCTTCAAGATACTTAGTAAA
>JANHFS010007551.1:0-16986 GCA_032467975.1 Trimeresurus albolabris
TTGGGGGGGGGGGGGGCAGCAGGGAAGAGGGAGGGGAGAGAGCTCTGCTGGTCTCAGTCGGCTTTGGGGGAGAGGGGCTGATTTCTCAGCAGCATCGGATGGGACCTTTGGGGGGGATCCTGCCAGAGGGCTGGGAAGGGAGTCGCTGCTGCCGTCCCTGTTTACAGATGGGAAGCATCTGGTGCCCTGGGCAACTCAGGGCCCTTCACCCACGTCTCCCGCTGGCTGCTCCGGGTGGCCCTTCCCCTCCCTCTCCTTCCCAGAGCTGAGAGAGGAGGGTAGCTACTCCCCACTGCCAGCCCTGAGTCACTTAGGACCACCTGGAGCCTGGAATTTTGGTTGTAATTCATTGCGGTCATAAACGGAGGCGCCATGTGGCCAGACTCGATTTTACGACCATTTTTACAAAGTCATAAAGTGAGTCATAGCAGTCATTAAGCAAATCACATGGTTGTTAAGCAAACCCAGCAGGGTGCTTTTTGCCATTCTGCTGGAAAATGGCAAACAAACGTTGTGAATTGCTGCAACCGGTTGTAAATGTGAGCCGGTTGCCAAGCACCTGAAAGGCAACAACCTGACCCTGTGGAGGGGGCAGCGATCCTAAGGCTGAAGGCAGGTTGTCAACCAGTTGTAACTGGAGGACTATAGAAAGAGGCAGTGGGGAGTGAGTGGGGAGGGGGTGCTCTCTGGCCAGGGCGCCAAGGACTGGAGAAGGAAGGCAGGAAGCTGAGCTGGGGATGCCTGGCCTCGGGTGACGTTTGGGGAAGCCTTTCGGTCGTAGAGGGCTGGCTCTTAAACAGGAAGGGTTTGTAGTTTGTCAGCCCTCCAGGTAGGGCAGATCAGGAAATCATAAAAGGATTACGTGAATGTTACTTTATTTTTGTGAAGTATAATTACAGGAGCTCAAAAGCTTGCCAGAGTTTCCCTCTGTCCCTTCTTGTAGCAAAGCGAATCAAGGTGGGGGGGGGTTCTTGAGTTTCTTTCTCTCTTTCCTCTTCCTAGGTCTCTATTTTCCTTACTTGCTCCTGTCTGCCCCCTTCAGGGTTATCTCTGCACTTCTTTACATGGTTTGACATGGAAGCTTAGCAGGGGGGTGAGGCAGTGAGATGAGCTGCAGGCCCCCCCCGCCTCTGCCCCCCCCGTTAGGGTGCAGGGACTGGGCGCCTTCCTCTTCCCCAAATGCACGGAGCTGGAGGCTCTGGAGGGAGATGCCGGAGGTGGGGAGAGAAAGGAGGGTGGGGCTGCAGTGTGAGCTCTGATCCACCTGCCACTAGAAGCGGTGGGCTTGTGGTCCCCCCACAAATGCTACCAACAGAATCACAGGGCAGGGGGCTGGTTTTCACTCACAAAGCCCAGCCTTCTTTTTGCTAAAAAGGAGGATGAAGTTCATCTCCTTCGCTCGGAATTATCCCATCCAGCCACATCTTAGAGAAGTTCCTCACTACTGCATGAAATTGGAAGTGGGGTGGGGTGTGGGCCTGCCAGGAAGGTGCTATGATGCTCCTGATATCATGCAACAGCTTTCCTTCTCAGGACCATGATATCTTCTGGACCATCTCTGAGTTGAGAGAGGGAGATATGGTGTTACCCTGGCTCTCCTCCTTCCTCTGGACTCATTCCAGTTGGTGGTGATGCAGGGGAGAGACTGAGCCCACAGCCCTGGCACTGTGAGAGGCCTCAGGGCTGAACACTCCCCCCACCCAGCATCTACATGGAGGTTCTGGGAGAAGCCATCAGCAATATGCTGATGATACCCAGCTTTACATTTCTGCTCCTGGCCAACACCAAGTATTTCAGTAGATGGGCTATTTCAGCACTTGGAGGAGAAAGAACAGGCTTCAGTTGATCCCTAGCAAGACTAAGTGGCTTTGGGCTTTAGGGCGTCTGGATCCAAGAATTTGCCATTTCTTGTTCTGATGGAGTTACACTGCCACAAAACAGAACCAGTGCGCAACCTGGGGGTTCTCCTGGACTTGCAGCTCCTGTTTAGTAAAAAGGTGGCCAGGACTTTGTCTTGTATGCCAGTGACATTATTTTCTAGACTGACATAATTACTCAGGTCTTAGTTGCCTCCCAACTAGATCACCGCAATGTGCTGTACATGAGGTTGCCCCCTTGAAGAACGTTGAGAAACTTCAAAACTCTTCCAGTTTTTTTTTTAATGAGTTGGGGGAACATCACAGAAACATTTGTATTGCTGCAATTAGGTCGTTGCTTATAGGAAGCAACCAAAATTGCCTTTCAGAGCCTTTGATGTTGGTTTCCTGGCTGCTTATTAAAAGCAGTCTTTGAGATCCTTGCTTGTCTAACTGTCCAATTCCTGTTCACACGCACATATACAATGGAGGATTCAAAGGGTTTATTGAGGCTTTCCAAGCTCTCCAAAAGTCTTCTCCAGGGAATCCCAGTTCAGCAACAAGGCAACCCCCAATCATTTCCCAGCTCAGTTCTGAAATGACTCCCACACGAATCCATGAAGCTGGAGCAATCCACAAGGCAAGGACAAAGTAGAAGCAAAACAAGGCACACCCACACCAAAGCCCACTATCAAAGGTTCAAGGCAAAGGCAAATCTGAGAAGTAGGTTCAAGAATCAAGGCATAAGTCCAGGGTCTAAGTCCACAGTCCAGGTCAGGAAGATCAACAAAGAAACTGACAAACACTAGGCACCAAAATGGATGTGTTGTTCCCAGTATCATTCCTTCTTGCTGTGTTAAATACCCATCGCTTGGTGTAGCACATCAAGAGGGACAAGGCTGTTGCCTCGCAAGTAACTGGGGTGACCACCATTGCTCCTGCCTCTTCTCCGCTCTGCATACTCTCAGATCAAGCAGAGGAGGCAGTTCCTTCTCGTCCAAGCTAGCTGGCTGCAGTTGCACTCTCTCTCCTTCTGAGGCCTTGGGCTGTCCTGCTGCAGCTGTGTGTTGACCGTCTCACTCACGGCCGGCTGCTCATATGGTTGCTCCTCCTGCAACCATTCCACCACGCTTGGTCTTGCTGATCCCAGCTCAGGACCACCTAGTCCTAGGGGCATGCTGCCACCTCTCCCCTCCACGGGGAATGGGACAACTCGCCACAGCAACTTACCCTGAACTCGCTATGGCCAACTGGTCACAGCCAGCTCGCCACGGGACAACTTGCTGCAGGACAATTCAACAATTTGATTTAATTATTTAAAATAATTTTAAAAATATTTTATTTTTTGTCATTCACATTTCATTTTCCTTTGGCATCCTTTATTTAATGATTCTATTTCACCATTTCTTCAATATTAGTGTACGTAACTCTTGTCCTGCAGCGAGTTGTCCTGTAGTGATTTGGCGATGGTGAGTTGTTGCACAGCGAGTTGGTGTGGAGAGTTGGCCGTGGCATGTTGTCCTAGACCCCTCTGACATGCCTGGGACCAGCTCATCCCCTTCCGAGCTGGCACCTGGAGAGGCATCTAGGGAAGCATCCGAGGAGGTCATCACACGAACAGTGGTTTAGCCAAGAAAAGTGCTAGACTCTCATCATCCTTATGAGCTGCTGACTACAATAGATCACGGTCTATTAAAATGGCCTGAGCTTTAGTTTAGGTGAAATACACTTGGATGGCATTTAGGTCAAAGTGTTGTGGGAAACCACTGCCTTTTCTCACCATATTGTGTGAACCTCATCATCACTTTAAGCCATCCTAGAGTCAATTGGTTGCACAGTATGAACACAATTCTATTTTGTTAATTTGCTTTTGGGGTTAGGCATGTTGTGTGAATCCAGCCGCCTGTCAAGTTCTGTTGGCAGCAACATGCAAATGACTAAAAGAATATATTTACTGGTTATCCTCAGCTTATGTTGGCAATGGGGACCAGAGTTGCCATCACTAAGTGACTTGGTCACAGATTATGACATCAGGTGATCACGCCACTTGGAAAGAGCAAGTCTGGCCGTTGTGATAAAATGAGGGTTTGCAACTTCTGACTTCCTGCTGGCTTCCCCATTGACTTTGCTTTTGGGAAGCTGGCAAGGAACAACACAAACAGTAACCATGGGACCGTAGGGGCACTGCAATGGCCCAAACTCCTTCAGCATTGTTTGAATGGTCACTGAATGACTGACGAAACCCAAGGAAACCTCAACTCCACATTTGTTCTTCTTCTAAGACTCAAAACTGTACTTTTTCCCACTCCAGAAGCAAGATGTTCAGGTGACTAATTTCCACCCCAGCTTATTTTTGCAGCCTTGTCTTGGTCTTGTAAGTCACGCAAAGTTTAGGCTGGGATTTCAGAACCTGTCAAAATAGTTTGAAGCAGTGCAGCAGTTTAGCCAAAGAGCTGCCCCCTGTTAAACCTCTTGGTTTCCTCCTAGGAAAGAGAGCCGAAAAAGAAAGATCCCTTTGAAGAAAGCGGGCTGAGCCTGAGTCCCACCGCAGCGGAAGCCAAAGAGCGAGTGCGTGCCAAGCGGGTGAACAAGAGGGCGCCTCAGATGGACTGGAACAAGAAGCGGGAGATCTTCAGCAATTTCTGAGCCCACTGAGGGTCCCCGTTTCCCTTCCGGCTCCTCCTGCAAGGAGACATTTGCAAGGTGCACAAATTGTGTCCCACCCTGACGGACAGGGCCGCAACGCACTCCATGCTCCACATTTTTCCACAAGCAAGGCGGTTTCTCTCTGATTGCGCCAAGTGGTCCGAGAGCAAATCTGAGGGAAGGGAAAGGCGAAGAAGGTGGGCGGGAGAGAGAAACCTCTTGCAGTTTGTATTAATTAGGGATCATTTAACTGGCAATATTAGAATATATTATTTATAGGACCATTTTTATATAAGGAATTGTTTGAGTTGCTTTTCTTCCCCATTTGTGTTTAGATATTTTAAAATATTTTTACATTCCAAATCAGCACCTTTCCATTTAGCTGAAAGCTGTAGCTTCTACCACTACGAACTGCAGTGTTAACAACTTCAGAAATGGATTAGCTAACTATTCCTTGATCGTGACCCTTTCAGTTCTAAGTTTGGAGTTTATTTTTTCAGTATTTTATCTTCAGTACTTTTATTTTTTTTTCCAGTACTTTGTTCAGCTAGCACTTGAAATTCCCTTGTTTTTAGCATAGAAGATCCTTTTCTTTCCAGTCCTTTTTCAGGCTCATAACTTAGCAAGTACAAGGTTGTAATCTGAATTCATTTTTATTATAAGAGAGTTGCTCAATAATGAGATGGGTGGCCACCTCATGTAATTAAGTCAAAAAATAAAATACACTTTTTAGTGAGACTTGAGAGACTTATGAGAAAAAAGTTCCTTTGAGAATGAAGTTCTTGCTGGTAAGCAAGAAATAACTCAAGGTAAATTTCATCTTTAATATTTTGAGGGCATTAAAAAAACTTCCAATGCTTTAATTTTGCTGCTCTTTCAGTAGCTGTGAGGCAGCCAGCCAGCTTGCAACCTAAAATAGATGCCTTTTTCTGTCCCCAAGATGTTGACTGGGCTTGGTCTCAGGTGGGACTAATTTTCACACAAGTGGTAAACATGATTGTGAATTTGGTGCAGTGCTCTCTAGCTCTTACACAGTTGCTCTTGGGGAAAGTGTGAATGCGAGATGCCAGCGTGTCTGCAGTTCCCCAAAGATTGTGGCACATCTGCTCAGAGCTGTCCGTTGGTGCCTAGCTAGGTTAAGGCTCAAAATCCAGGGACAGCGTGCAGTGAGGGGTTCCTGCTGCAACTCTGTGAGTAAATCTGGTGGTCATCATTGGCCACTGACCGTTCCGAATGGGCAAGGGAAGGGAATGCACAGAGAAACGACGCTTACATGTAAGCCCTTTAGGCAATAAGTATTTTTACTCCATCTTTATTCCTGGTGGGACACGTGTTGTGGGAAATTTCTGCTGCATATGCCACTGTGCCTTGGACCCAGGTTGGGAGAGAGCAGGCAAATTTGGGATTTCCCACCAAATTGATTCTTTTGGTGGGAATGTGGTTTCTAGTGTTTCCGAACAGCGTAAAACCAAGGCAAATATTTCCGAGTAATTTCTGCAGCAATCTCTTGCCCATAAAAATGCCACTAAGAATTCTGAATACAAAGTGGAGGTCACTCCCAACATTTCGGTGATGCCACAGAGACCTCCAGATGAGCTACCAGATTGGAATTATAAATTTGGCAGGAGGGATATGTGGCAACTCAGAAATAATCGTAACCATATACAGTCTCCACTAAACCTAAATAGAAATCTAATTGAGTTGATGAATGAACCCTACGCTCCCTCATTTTGGGGGGCAGCCTCTTAAAGGCCGAGGGTGGTCTTTGGCATGGAAAAAAATGTCCACCAGAGAACAGGTCCCTCGGCAGGAAGGGAAAGGCAGGGAGGGGTCTCCGTGCCTCCCCTAGGAAAAGGAACCACCTTTTTTCTTTTTCTAAAAAGTTTTTTTTAAAAAAGCTTTAAGAAAATAGCTGAATGGGATGCAGTTTTTTCTTTCTTTTTTTAAAAAGCAGAGGGCATAACAACAAGGAATTGCCTTTTAATGATGGCAGAGATTAAATATTGCTCTACTGGGGTGTCCACCAGGGAAGGCCCCCAAACTCCCGATGGTGGTGCAATCAAAGCCCTGCCTTTTGTGTGTACAAACTGTCCCCCAGCGCTCCTGAAGGGGGGGGGAGAGTGATGTTTTGCATGTTATAAACGAACAAATTGAGGCTTTTTGAATATTTTGTAAATGGTTGAGTTGAAGAAGATGGCTTAGTTCATTCTCCCTTTGAAAAAAAGGCAGTGCTTGTGGTAAAGCAATTGTAGTATTTCTTACTAGAGGGTCCTTTTGTTCAGGCACTACCTGGGTTGACCGAAAGGCTCTTAAGAGGGGGGGGGCAACACCAAGGGCTGTGATGCTCTGAAGAGGCTTCAGGTACGTGATGCGTTTATACCCATCAAGCCAGGCTCCAATGCCTAATTTTGCCCCTGGCAGCTGGGCTCCAGCCACAGGATCTCTGGGAGGAAAAAGATTCGTGTTGCAAGAGAATCAAATTCCAGATTTGGCTCTCCTGTTAAAGAAACCAGGAAGCTTCCGGTGAAAACTTGATAGGGTGGGGCAGATCATCAGTTGCAATTCAGCCTTTCTTGCTTTCCTTCCAGTGAATCTGATTGTAGAAGATGCTATTGTTTTTGAAAGGACAAAAGCCGTGGTCTTCTCAACAGAAGTCCAGGTTCCCTGGAACTTTGTCTTGTGGTTTTGTAGAAATGGGGTGTTCGGGTGCCAGGTGAAGAGAGGGAAGTCTTGGCGGTGGTCCCGTCCACCTTTTTGGTCCGATAGGTGCCTGCCAGTTAGGCAGCAGGCAATGTGTCATTTTTGAAGTTTATCTCTCCAGCTTGTACATCTTGGGGCTCTCCAGAGGTGTTGGGGGTAGAGTGTCCTTGATACCATATTGGTTGAGAATGATGAGTAGTGCATTTCTGCTTATCTGTGGAAGTCCCAATTTGGGAAAGATCAAGCAATTTAACAAACTTAAAAAACAAAGTTTCAGATTATTGATTCCATTAATTTTTGGCTTCACATTGTCCATGCAGGATGCCAAGAATTGATACAGATCACAGAAGCTGCCTCCTTGAACATCGCTATTATAGTGGTTTTTAAAAAAAGACATTCAGAAGTGCCCACTGAGTATTTTTCAAGAAGTCAAGATGACGGCCAAAGCTCCAGCCCTTTTTATGGGTGACATATGTACAAAGGAGGTAGGGCTTCCATTGCATAGCTGTTTCTGCCATCTTTAATTTTCCTTTCCTGTCCCCCAACTGGTGCCCCTGAACCCACTTATGAGCAGGGAGGGAAAGGTTACTGTAGTTTTCATTTTCTCCATGATGATCCAAATTATTTTAATAGCTGTCCTGCTGTAGGTGATTAAAGGACAGAGGCATCAAAATGTGCAAAGATAATGTGGTTGATGTAAGGCTACAGAAATGGAAATTCCACCCCCTTCCAGTTAATGGTTGTCAGAGTCCTCCTCTGGCTCTGCTTGGGTTTATGCTCGGCTACCCCCAGCGAGAGTTGGTGGGCTCAGAGCACCAGGTTTGGAGATGCCCAGCTGATCTCAGGGCAGACCTGCTCGTTCTTTGGGGGGGGAGGGAGGGGCTGGAGACATTGATGGGGGCCAATGTGGAAAAGGCAGCGTCTTGGGGAGGTGTGAATTTTTTAAAAGTGTGGGGAGACCCATATTAAGGTTGAAAATCTTAAGGTGGATCTTATGGCTTGCGTCGAAAGTGTTTTTTGTCACCTTTTTTGCTTTGTCGTCAGAACTGCTTGGCTTCATTGTTTTTTGGCAGAGGTCTCCAACCTTTTGAGCACTGGGGAGCGGTTCCGTGGAGGTTTTTCCGCGGACCGGAGGGGGCCTGGTTTTGTGTGCTGCCTGCATCCCGCGGATGGCGCTGTTTGTTTGTTTGCGCGGACCGGTTTCTGGCATGCCAGGGGTTGGGGACCCGTTTTATGGAATTGTTTTCACATTAGAGGCGTCGGGGCAAAAGGCAGGCACCAGCACGGTGGCATTTTGCTCCAGAGGACAAGTGTGCAGCTGCAGACCTAAGAAAGGGCTTTGTTAGGTTTTCAAGACTGAAGGCTGTCTGGACGGTGGGTGGGACGAAGGCCCCCCAGGGAGCCCAGCGATCGCCCCAACTTCCCTCTGCTTCATGGAACGATGCTGGTGGACAAAAGCACACGCTTTCTTTTTCTGCCATCCTGCCAGCTCTGTAACTTAATTTCTGCACATTAATTCTCTCTCTCACACACACACACAAACTGACAAAAAGAGCTCTTTTAACTGCATTGTATTTTAAAAAGTATACTACAATGTCAATAATAAAACTGTTTCCTCATGGACAGCAAGCTTTGTTGTGTTCGTGTCCGTACTGTTTTCTATTTTTGTCCCTTCCTGAACTTGCCTTGCAAACACATTTTTCAACAAAGCTCAAGATTCACAGCAACACAAACGCCCTCCCTTGTCTGCTCCTTTCCTTGACCTCAGGGAGCGCTGATGTCGGTCAGACAAGATGGCAGCCGCCACTGTGGGATCGAAGCCCCGCCCCCTTTTGTGTTGCATACACGGCACAGGTAAAGAGCTTTAATTGCGTCTTGACCCCACCCCATGAACATCTTTGCGGCCACCCTCAGAGGCTAATGTTATTAAATTTTAGTTTTCAATGTAGCACAAGAAAATGTTTAAATAAATAAGCAGTATCACTTGTATTCGTTGCTAATGAACTAATGTAAATGATATCAAACAAAACTTAGTTTGGGTCCAGATTTACCTTTTTGTGCGGGAAGAGTCATCGGCCAACCTTGCCCCTCAAGGACCAAAGGTACCCCATCCCTGCTGGGAAGTAACAACAGACCATTTTGCTTGTTTTAAAATGTGAAAATTTAGCCATCCCAATTCATATTTAGGATCCTGTTATGTCCATTCAGCTCTTGGCGTAGGGTGTGACTGCATCAGAGCCTCCCTGCACGCCCCACTGAGACACGGCCTCGTGCCCAGCCCTTTCCCTCCGAAATCAGACTTCAACCCCCGGCAGCTTCTCCTCAGAAGAACGGGCGTGGCTGCTTCCAAGCCTGAGCCACCTTGGTGAGAGCTTCCGAGGCTACACATCTGACCAGATGGCTGAGTTGGAGAAGGCCTTTGCTGGCATCAAGCGAGGAGCATTTGAAATGCAAATTCCAGGCAGGCAGAAGACGAGTTTCTCTGGTACGAGACGGAGAAACCCAACCTCTGCAACCTGCAGCCACCTCAATGGGATTCTGCTGGGTTCCTTCTGTTAGGACCTACATCCCCTCTGCTTCAGGTGTTGGGGCACTTTGCCTTCCTCCAATCCCCCCCCCCAATGTTGAGTTGGGCTGGATCAGACTGTCCAGGAGACCTAGCAATTCTCCATGGCCCTGGCTTTGAACAGAGGCCCCTCTGATCCTAGTTCAACCATGAGACCCCCCTTGTTTGTAGAGTTGCGTCACCACCAGTCAAGGGCAGAGCAAACACAAGCATGCTAAGTTGATCTCTTAACTGCCATCACACCCTTAAGCTTTGTTGCCTGCTTGAGTTGGCTTTTGGGGCAAGATGCCGACTTGGCAGTTCCCAGCATCTCTCACAATTACAATGACCTCTTGCGACCCTTCCAACTCTTATGATTCTATTAATCATTTACTGGGGATGGTGTAGTGAATCCTGCAGTTTGCAGAGCGTTTGTCTTGATGACCTCTTGGGTCCCTTCCAACTCCGATTCTACTGATCACCAGTCAGGGGGAGGGTTGGAGGCCCAGGGGCTGCAGTTCTGCAATGGGCTGGCTCCTCCAGTGGTCTGGGCTGCGCCAATATTGCCTGCTTTGGGCACCCTTCCCTGAAAGGACTGCCTGGCCGTCCCTGTTGTCCCAATTTGTCCTTCTCCAGTATTGTGCTGTGGCTGCTGCTGCTTCAAGCATTCCACAGGATGGTTTATTTTCATTTCATTTGGAGAGATTTTGTTCCTTAAGCAAGGAAACCAGCTATAAATATTTAGTATAACATAAATATAAAAAAACACCTTGAAGGTCCTTGGGTTGCCTCTCTAGATCCATGCAGTCATTCCTTCTCCTTCCAGATACCCCTCTTGAATGGAGTCAGCCTCCCACATACTTTATTTATTAAAAGTGCTTGCTGGGCAGAGTCAGTCCTTCCTGGATAGCAGCCTTTTCACGGAGACTTGAGAGGCAGTGTGAAATCCCGGTCCCGCCCTCCTGCGCTGACAGATGGAGGACAGGAAGAGCTCCTGGGGATTGTTCATCACCAGACCTTCTCCTTGCCCAAGGAGGCACTGCAGTTCCTGGGACAGGCACCAAGTCTCAGCCTGGCGGAAAACAGCTTCTCCCAACTAAACAACAGAAGCTCTAAGACAAAGAGGCTGGGAAGAGGCTGTTCCTCAGTGTTTCATGGATCCGGGGCAGATGTTTCTGTTGAGGCACTCGCTGCAATGTGGACGGACAGGCAAGCAGATCTGCTGCCCAAAGCCAACCAGGAGCCAATTTATCTCACTCCAGAGAGTCCTACAGATGGTGGAGCAGGGAGAGGGGAAAAAAACATTTCAATGTGGTAGAAAAAATAATACAACATCAACATTCAGCGATGCTTGAAGCAGCCCACTCTCAGATGTTGCAGGAAGACAATTCCCAACCTTTGAGACCAAGGGAACATCAATATCAGGAAGTAACAATTCTGGAGCATCAAGCAATAGAGGTGAGGTGGTACCCGACACTGGGGAGACTAAAGGGAAGTGAGATTGCCACCACGCCCCACTGATCAAAGTGCAACCACAGAGGCTGCTCCCTGCCCCCCCAGAACTCTCCCCTTTGTCCTGGGCTGGAGGATGCCTGTTAGGGCCACCTTCCATGCTTAGTTTCCAAGAAGGCCAACAGGGCAAGAAAGGCGAGTCTGGAGCTGGTCTTTGGCTTGCGTTGGCTGGTGCACTGATGTCTGCTCACACTATGGTGATGGGAGAAAGAATGCCTTGGCTGAAATCCTACAACTGTGAGAAATTTCCTACAGAACACTCAAATTCTCCTCTTGTAGGTCAAAGGTCAACCCTTTGTTGCAACACTGAAATAAATGGGAAGATGGAGTAGTAAGTGATAAAAATGGGCCTTGCCGGTGGTTTCCGGCCCTCTTTCCAAGTGTGAAGGTGTGCATGTTCCATTGGAAGGAGCAGCCCTGCTGACAGACACCTGTGGATCGCAGACCTCTAACACAAGCGTTTTCCAGCCTGCATTTCAGAGAATGGGAATGGAGGCCGCTTTGGCAATGTGGTTACAGCACTAGACTGGAAACTGAGAAGCCACAAATTCTAGCCCCATCTCTAGCACAAAGCCAGCCGCGGGATCCCAAAGTCTTATAAAGAACAAGGTGGTGGTGGAAACCCACTTCTGAAAACGTTGGTAGGAAAGCTGCAGGGATTCATCTAGGAGGGCAGTCACCAGGAGTCAAGACGGACTCAAAGCCCTTCCCCCAGTTTCTGCAGAGAAACCTGAACTTTTCCAAGGTGGATCCTAGTTCCAGAGAGGAAAATGTGATGAGCCTTGAAAAACAGAACCGCCACCCCCTTAAAAAGGCAAACTGGAAGGAAAGGTCAACTGGTGACCAGTTCTGAAGCCCCTTTGCCTGCATCCAATCAGCTTAATAAGGAATGGTATTGTGGGAGCTTAACTCAATGATCTTGCAGAAAAATCATGGGAGCTGTGATCTCACACGGAGACTAAGACACAGGGAGAGAAGTGAAATATTTAGATCCAGTTTGGACAGGCTCACCTGGGCAGCCATTCTTCCAGAGCTTGCCTCGTTTCCTCTGGAAGTTTTGTTTCCTTTTTTGCCCACTTTAACCTGTTGCAAATCCGATGCACGTGTGTGTCCACACCTGTAGTTCAAAATCAGAAAGGGGGAGTTATCCTAAACAAGGACTGGGGAAAGCCCTCTCCTGCTGCAATCAGATGCATCCCATGCTCCTTGAATGATGGCACTTCTTCTCCTTGGGAGGACAGTTGCAGCCGAGTCAATCAAGTGAGATTGCAAACTGGCATTTTGTTTAACTTTAGAGAAACCTCTGTCAGAGAGGTTTGGCCCACAGAAGGACATCTCTGAATGGAGATAATGGATTTACGGGAGAGTTTGAGACATCTGTCGAGGGTTTGGTTTCCTAGAGGGCTGGGTCAGATGAACCCACCACCCTACAATTCTATCTGATTCTTCTCCCTCTCAAGAACAAACCTGGAGTCACAGGCTGAAGCTCTAGATCAGCGAAGTGCTACCTAGAGCTGCTGCAGTAAGAAGGTGGCGGAGAAACAAGCGGAAACCTGGTGACTGCTCATCTTGCCAATGTCCAGGCCAAGACCCCAAGCTTCCCTCGCCATGACTGGCGGCCACTGAAGGAGGAGAGCATTAGTGGCCTGGATAGGAAAGGCTCCAAAAATGTTCTTCCTCCTGGGGCTCCCAGGGAGCTGTAGCAGGACTGTCCATGGCACATTAATCATCCGTAGGAAAGAAATCGAATGGACATTCGGCAGGAGCCTTGGCAACATCTCTGCTGACCTACTTAATGACTGCTTTGCTTCTCCACTCCTCTCACAGCCAAGAAGCCATTCATCCGGAACCGGCCAGCCCTGCTTCCCCCCCCCCCCAGTGCCAGCCCTCCCGCATCAGCATTCAGGGAAGCTGGACAGGAAGAAGTGCGGTGGAGGCCAAGAAGGCACCGCAGCGCCCCCTGCTGTTCCAGGATTCTGTCCTGTGGCAGAGAGACGCCAAGCAGAGCCACTTCCAGATCCATCCCACTTTATTTATTCCCCACTCAAATTTGGGCTGGCTAAAAAAAGTGGCTGGCAGGCAGCTCCTCGCTTCCCTTGGACAACATGCCAGCCCACTGAGAGAGGCCCCATCACCCCAGAAGTGACGTTCCCACCTCCCCAGTTTCTCCTCCCATGAGGAACCGAAAGCATCGTGAAGCGGTATAAAAGCCTGCCTGCTTTTGCTACTGCTGGTCTTGGTTATCTCACGTGCACAACCCAACCCCAGTTCAGGCCACGCTCTGGCTCTGACCCTGCAGGCATTTCAGAAAACTTTCAAAAACACAGCTGTTTTCCTGGGGTGGGGGTGAAGCTCGTGAGATAGATGTGATTTGTAGGGACAGTTCTTCGATGCACACAGTATCTGTTATTATTGTGACTGATTGTACTGAGTTTTAATTTAACGGGGGCTGCCCAGGGACAGTTTCAAGAACAGGGTCACACAAATTGACTGAAACACAGGTAATCCTCAATACCACAATGGAGTCTGCCCATTGTCTTCTAAGTTGTGATGGCCACAAATCAGGTCACCCAGATGATTAACTCAATTTTATGACGTTTTTGTGGCAGTCACTAAGCGAATGCTGTGGTTTTAAAGCTGCAGATGGCCATAAATGCACGGCAACTGCTGAGGGACTGAGGTGCAGTCCTGTGATGGGGGAGAGGTGCAATGGCTGTCGTAGCTTCAGAACAGAATCTTAAGTACCCAAGGGGGAGGGTTACTATGAATGGTTGCTAAGCAACTGGTCATAAACTGAGGACAACTTGTGAATGAATGAATGAATGTATGAATGAATGAATAAATAAATAAATAAATCTGAAGTTCAGGCAATCCAGATGTAAATATGACAACTGAACAGGAACTGGAAGATGAAGGATTGGAAGAGACAAACATTAGTGAATATGAACTGGATACATAGCAGGGATTGTTAAACAACCTAAATGTGCAAGACTGAGATAGCTGAATGCTTGTTCCCCCAAAAGACACAGAAACAAATCCACTCTGCAAGAGACATACCGATTCCCGAGACTTTCTTCCAGGCAATGTCCATCACCAGGTGGGCCATCTTCGGACCGACCCCAGGCAACTTCACCAAGTCGGCCACGGTTTGTGGGATGTCGCCAGCATAGTCCCGCTTCAGGATAGCTGTAGTTTGCTGGACATATCGTGCCTTGTTCTGCAGCCCACGAAAATGTAAATTCACGAGCTGGGCTGACCAGGGCCAATCTGACCCCGCATTTTCTTTCTTTTTTCCTCTTGTGTCCTAACCAGCTGGCCCCAAGGGAACCTGGTGCTTGCAACCCAAACCCCCTATTTTTTCTCTCTCCTACCATTGTTCCCCTTCAAACAGTATTTGGAGACAGTTGCCCAGAAGTAACACCGAAGCTTCAAGACCACAACCCCCCATAGACCTGACCAGCATCCTCTAAACCAGGGGTGTCAAACTGCCAGCCCGCAAGCCGGTTTCATCATACCGAAGCTGCGCCCACCCCATTGCCGGCAATGCAAAAAGAGTTGCGATACATCGCAACACGTCATGTGACGTTGCACGCTTGACACCTGTGCTCTAAACCCTTTGAAAAGCTATCCAGGTTATAGTGCCTACTTTGCCATCTTAAACACATCGGAATAGCTCTGCGGGATTAGGCCAAGGCCCATCTTGGTCCAAAATTTTGTTTCTTGCAGTGGCCAAACCGATGACCTGGGGGCTCACAAACAAGAAATGAAGACTACCACTCTGTCTGCAAGTTGTGTTCTCCAAGAGATACTTGGAGGCATTTGCTTCCAACCCAGAGGCCATTTTCCTGCCTTCAAGACCAGCAGCCCTGCAAAGACGATCCTTCTCCATTCTTTATCCAATCTGCCTTAGAGCCATTCAGGCAGGTGGTCACCATCACCACATTAGGGCAATGAATTTCACAGATTCACAATGTGCCATAGCACTTAAAGCCCAACAGTCCTTTTACAGCCCTCTCTGAGCGGTTTGCAGAGTCAGCCTGTGGCCCCCAACAATCTGGGCCCTCATTTTACCAACCTCGGAAGGATGGAAGGCTGAGTCAACCTGGAGCTGCTCAGAATCCAACTCTTGGAGTGAGCAGTGAGTTAAGCCTGCAGTACTGCATTCTCATCACTGCGCCACCATGGCTCTTATATATACCTTTTTTTTTTTAAGATATTTTATTGGAATATGTTTTTGTAGAATTTTTGATTTTGCTCTTGAATTTTCCTTTGTAAAGCAAAGTTATAAATGCAAAAGATTTTTGTTATACTTATGAACCTCTTTCAGATTTGCCCCTTTTCCAGGGCTGTCCTTTATTTTTTTTAAGAAAACACACATCTATAGGTAACCCTGGACCTAACGTTTGGAGGAGGAGGAGGAGGAGGAATACTCCTTCATGCCACACACAGAGCTGGGCCAGGGAATCAAAGGGGACGCTGATGGGGACAGAGACGCAGACCCTCCACCTTCTGCCAGCAGGGTCTCCTTGCCACACTGGGAGGTGCAGAGTAGCCTTTCCTAAATGACAGGAAGTTACTTTGGCTGCTCTGTGCAGGCAGAAGATGGAACAAACTAATGCACTGATGATGCTACGTGGTTTGGTAATGGATATGGTAACGGCCACATTCGTACACAATTGGCCACAGCCATTTTGCTAAGACGGATTGTGGCTCGGGAAGCTCGGGCTTTGAGCTCTCTGTCCAACCAGCCTACCTCGTAGGGTTGGGATGGGGGGAATGGGTGGCAGAGGTGCTCCCATGGAAGACAGAGAGTATAGTAACCTGCAAATTAACCCTGCTTCCCCAGCTCTTCCCTTTCAGGTGGAAAATCACTCACCCTCCAAAAGCCGACGGGGTAAATGAGCCGGCCCAGCGCCTCCTCGTCAGTTTCCAGGATCCGGTCCACGGTCAGGCCGTGCTTCCGCAGACGCATCATGGCCGCGGAGGTCACCTGGTCTCTCGTCTGGCTGGAGAGCATGAGCGATAGCAGAATCTGGTAGCGCTTCACCTGCCAAGCAGAAGGGAGAGAGGCAGAGGGGATCCCTCTAGGCCCTCCTCGGCCTCCTGGCTGCCCCACTCACCTCTGGAGGGGCCTCCCTATCAAAGCATGCCCTGGCTCCCATCTGGTCGACTGGGGCATCCCTCTCCCTCCGCATCTCCTGGATGTTGGCCAGCTGCTGCTCCCAGTTGGCCGGTTCCCATTTCTGTTTCTTGGGTTCGGGGGCCTCTGCTGCCCCATTTCCCTCTGTAGGCTCATAGGCAATGCCAACTTTCTTTCCCCTCTGGAGATTTCTTGTGCAGGTCTCTGTTGGTGCTGTGACGCATAATGGAACACACACACACACACACACACACACACACACACACAAATAAGCAACAGGAGACTCAGAAAAGCTCTTGGTTCATTTCATCCAGTGCTACAAGATAGGAAGAAATTTCCAAACTCGGTCCAAGGAAAGAGAAGATTGAGAAGAAATACCCTAAGGCAGTGGTGGCGAACCTATGGCACGTGTGCCAGAGGCAGCATGCAGAGCCCTCTCTGTGGGCATGCGCGCCACTGCCCCAGCACACATGGTCTCTAAAAGTTTGCCATCACTGGCTTAAGGCCAGCCAGCCTGGAGCCGCCATTGGGCAGCCCACCATCCCACCCGCCAGAGACCCCCTGGATCTCCCCCAACCCTGCCTGGC